>JABCRI010000339.1:0-49667 GCA_015143295.1 Tetracentron sinense | reverse complement strand
AAGAGGGAGGAAGAGAAAAGAGGTTGACGAATAACCGTTGGATCCGAGGATTGAGCGGTTATGTAAGTATGTGAACATACATGTCATTTTTCATATGTCTATGGATCTCTTCCTTATATATATATATTATATTTAGTAAATTACTTATTTTACCATTTCAAAACGGTTTAATAGTAGGGTTAAAATGAGTAATTTCACATGACCATCGTTATAAAACTCCTCGAGGCCTCGACACTCATTAACGAACCCTAACCCTAATCTCGTATGTGAAATCGCCTCCTCGCCTCCTTCTACTTAGAGGATTTTGATATATAATTTTTTTATATAGTTTTAATTTGTTTTATTCTATCAAGTATGCTTGTCACTGACAAGGAAAAAAAAATTTTACTTTGGCATTGCTCTTTTGTTGCAATGTCGGTCCCAAGCCCAGATAAAAGATGAGGGTATCCATTTCCATGTCAGGTTGACAGTCGGTGTAAAAAAAAAAAATCTTGTCATCTCAAATCACAAAAAAAAAATCCAGCTATTCTTTCGGCCCTTGGCCTTGCCCTGACCCTTGAGGGCAGGGCTAGGGCCCTAGTCTTATAGGGAAGGTAGGCTAGGGTTGGCCCCAGCCCTGGCTTGGCCCTGCCCTTTGACAACCCTATCGATAGCCTTAATTGTCCCTAAGAGGATAATATGGTAAACTACCCACTAGGAGTTGGTACAGTTGGCTAGCGTCTTGAGTTTGCTCCATATGGTCGTGTGTTAAACTCTCCCGCTCCTCGACTTACTCTGGTGTCCGTAGGGAAACTTCCGGGTGGGTCGGAGCGGACACTCCTTTAAAAAAAAAACCAATAGGGGTTGGTCTGTTTGCTAGGACCACACCTTAGGAAGCAAAGGTCCTGAGTTCGAATCCCCTCCCTCAGTTGGTCACCCTCAGGAAGTAATCCAGTCTTACATGGTGCGTGTGGCTTGGGGGGAGGGGGTGTTGCACGTGCCCAAGGGAATAGTCGGGTGCTCTAAGAGGACTAGATACCCTCGTTTCCAAAATATATATATATATAGGTGAAGGCTAATAAGGTTCCTTGGCAAAAACATTCATTAATAAATTACAATACAATAAATTATAAAAAAAAGTAATCCGTTCACATGAAAAAAATTTAGATTTGATAAGAGTTCTTCATACTAGAGAATATATAGTTAGGGTTAGAATGTTTGCCAAATAATTGGCCTTTAGTTGATATCGTACAAATACATGATGCCCAAGTGTAACGACCCCAAAATCCCACAAGGCTAATATAGGGCTTTGGAATTGCCACATTACTTAAACCTACTTAAAAACCATACATACAAGGCTACTACATAAGTCTCCGAAAATGAGGATAACAAAATCCTGATTTCATCAAACTCAAACCATCCTATATAACGGTCATCTGTCTAACATAATAAAATCCAACATAAACAAAATGTCTAAAACCCACTGTAAAGTAATCAAATGAGCAACATCATCTAAAAGTCTATTACAAAAACCACAACCAAACAAAACATAAACTAATAGGTGTAGCCACCCAAGCCTCTGGTTCATTCTTCGGAAGGCTCACCTTCACCACCTTCGTCGATGTAAGCTTCATCAATCCACGGTTCCGTTGTGTACTCCTACTCTAAACCTGCCAAGACAAAGTCCGGCTGAGTACAAAGGTATTCAGTGTATATAAAATTCAACCAACAATAATAATATACATGTACTTAGTTAGAAACATATCCAATAACATAATAACATAATCAGAGTACAGAAAAACGTGTGCGCATATACATCATATCATCACCTTGACTCGCGTACTTGTGAGAATCTTAGACTTAGAAGACAGTACACTTATGAGCTGCTTATGCTTATAAGACCATGTGCTTGTGAGATGCTTATGCTTATGTACTTATTCAGATCATACAATGATGTAACATGCCGTTCTTGGCGGATACGGACCATGTCTAAGAAATCATATGGTTGGCATGCCGTTCTTGGCGGATACGGACCATGCTTAAGAATCAAATGGTTGACATGCCGTTCTTGGCGGATACGGACCATGTCATGCTTATGCTTATTCAGAATGTCATACGTATGTCATGCTCATGCTTGTGGTCCACATGTGTGACTTGTGAGACTCTTATCTTAACATACACGTGCATATGTGCTTAAGTGTTGAAATTAACATTCGAGTTGGTAATTGCTTAGATTCAGATCTTCCACCATAGAAACTCCACTATACTGTCCCATACCAAATAGTTAGAGAATTTCCGGTTTGAGAGATTTTCCTCTAAGTTCTTACTTTCCCGACTATCAATTTCCATGCAAGTAATTAGACATACTTAACAAACAATCACATATACATATCTTATCATAATTCATATCACAATTCATAATAATTTACCACCATTTCATAAAAGTATAATAGCATTTATCCTCTCAAGCATTTTCACAAACACCTTGGGTACGCATATTATGAATCCATTACCCTTCTACATTTTCAACATTCCATCAAGCCATAAACCATCTATACAATCCAAATATCATCCACATCCATATATTAATCTCATCCTCCATACATTTCCCATCCTCCATACATTCTATCTACATTCAAATTCACATTTCCATCCATAATTAACTTACTTCATAGAAAATTTGGAAAAAAATGCATCTAATCTCTATTATATCATTCCTATCATATTAACATTCACAAAATATTAAATTAGAGTTGATTAGGATAGTATATCGACCTTAGGAATCCTTCCCTTGGATTCAAAACCCTCTCGAGGTGATTCGGGGAAGCTTTCCAAGCTCTCCTTGCAAAATCTAAGCTATCTCCTTCTTTTCAAAGAAATCTCTCTCTCAAAACCCTAGGTTTTCTCTCATTTTTTGCTAAATTAGGTTAGAAATAGGTAGAGTATTCTAATACCCCGAAATATGATCCATATTTATAGTCCCAAGGGCTGAGGACCAAAAGACCAAAAAGCCCTTACTGAAATTCTGTAAAAACACGAAAGACCGAGCGATCAGTCGCCTATCGATCGACTGGTGGTTATGACCGAGTTCTCGGTCAAAAACACCCTCTCTGGAAAAATTTCTCATACAAAAAAGTTAACCAGTCAATAGCTACCGATCGATCGGTTGGGTACCGATCGATCCTTAGCGATCGGTGCTCTGCAGAATTTGACCCATCATACTGTTTTGGCTATAACTTTTGACTCGTTCGTCGGATTTTGACGATTCAACTTGTCTTTGATTCGTCTTTCGAAAATGAACATTTCTAGCGTGTTAAAATTTCCAAATTCCTTTTCATTTATGGACCAAATTATCTCCAAAGTTGACTGATTTGCAATTTCATCAGACAAAACATCGGAAAACCTACTTTTGACTTAGGCTAGACTAAAATATGAAAAAACATTACACATGAACTTCGAAGAGGATTTCAATACCTTTCTAATGGTTCAAGAATCATTCACTTCTGATAAACGGTGCTAAAACTAGAGCTTCTTAAAGTTCAAAGTGTGATATGACATCCCTCCGTTTACAAGTTTGATTAAGCCTTAATCACACTATACCAATTAGATATAAATACATAAACATTAAAATATCACAAGGGTTATAATACCCCTAATACTTGTAATAAAGACAAGAAAAAGATTCGGGTCTCTACATCAAGAGCCCCGAGAGGTTTGATCCTAAATTCCTAATGGTCCCCTCATCAAAGTGTATGGCGCTGCGAGTGCAAATCTTCTAGTCGGCTCCTAATCAGGTAAACCACAGTCGGACTCATTTGGAAAACCATAATTGGTATTAGGGGCCCACATGCTCAATGATATGTTGACAACTCCCTAACCTACATTTAATGCACAAAACCTCATTTTAACGGCGTTTAGATCAAAGGAAAATCCTCAACATACCCGTGGTTCTATTTTCTAACGAAATGGTTGGTCCATTCCCCAATTTTAAATACACACTAACTGTAGTTAAGATATATTCACCCATAGGGTTAAGCAATCCAATCTTGATTTTTTTTTTTTAAAAGTGTAAAATTATAACTTTAATTTAGTTAAGCTTAATCAAGATTAAAGGTGTGTTAAAAGAGACACAAGGTAAGATAAGAAGCGGAGCCTAGGGTCCGCTAATCACTGCTCTTGTTCAAACAACCATTATATCGCATTTGGCTTTGGTCTTCACGATTCAACCAGCCATGTGTCCCATTCGTCCACGTCCTAATTTTTTTATATCCACTAACTATGGTTAAAATTCATTCACCATTAGAATCCATCTATTTAATTTTGATTTTTAGGAAAATAAATATTAACTTTAGGTTGATTAAACCTATCCATAGGTAAAAAGGGCTCTACAAACCACCACGTGTCCCTTTTAACACCCACTAACTATGGTTAAGATTCACTCACCCTTAAGGTTCATCCATCTAACCTTAGTTTTGAGAATTTTTTTTAAAAAAATATTAACCTTAAATTGATTGTGCTTAACCACAATTAAAAGTGGCTTTACAAATGAAAGAATTGGTATTAGGAGACTGTGAAGGAGACGTGCGCAAATCCTCGATTCAACCGGCCATGTGTCTTATTCGTTCCCATCAATTGTGGTTAAGCATAACTAACCTAAGGTTAATATTTTTATTTAAAAAAAAAAAAAAACCAAAGGCCAGATGGATCAACCTTAGGGTGAGTGAATCTTAACCATCATTATTGAGTGTTAAAAGGGATACCTGACGGCTTGTAAAGCCTCCTTTAACTGTGGTTAGCATAATTAATCTAAAGTTAATATTTTTTTTAAAAATTTCTCAAAACTAAGGTTAGATGGATGAACCCTAGGGGTGAGTGAATCTAAACCACAGTTAGTAGGTGTTAAAAGAGACACGTGGTGGCTTGTAGAGCCCCCTTTTAACTATGATTAAACTTAATCAACCTATAGTTAATTTTTTTTTTTTCTAAAACCAAAGTTAAATAGATGGACCCTAATTGTGAATGGATTTTAACTATAGTTAGTGGGTATAAAAAAAGAGCACGTGAAGTGTGTGATTGGTGTGTGTTTTCCTTCTATTACCTGTAGGTTTGCCTTGGTATTGTTACCTTGACCAAAAAAAAAAGAAACGGTTGTATGAACAAAACCTATTGAAACGCCGTTAAGCTGGAGGTTTGTGCATTAAATGTAGGTTTGTGAGTTGTCACCATATTATTGGGCATGTGGGCCCCTAATTCCAATTCTGGTATGAGGAGCGGACTAGAGGATTTGCACTTTGGCGCTGCTGCTCAGGCCTTGGAATGCATGTTACAACACGCTTTTTGGGAAAGAAATTTTGCAAAAGAGTTGTTAACAAATTTAAGTCATAGAGGTTAACTATGAATAATGAGCTCTGGTTGTCTTTATCTTTACTATTATAATGGGAGAGGCGCGTAGCCTGAATTTTTCAAAATTCCTAAACTACTCTTATAAAACAAAACTATAATTTAATGTTTTACTTTAATTCCCAAAATATCCTCATCTATCTTTACTATTATAATGGGAGAGGCAAGCGTAGCTTGAATTTTCCGAAATTCCTAAATACCCTTATATAAAACAAAACTTTAATTCCCAAACTATCCTCATCTATCTATTTAAAGAAAAGAATCACAGTCAATCATGATTGAACTCGGGGAGAGTTCAATCGCACCCGTGGGTTAACACGTGTTTCTTTTAACTCCTATTAACTGTGGTTAACTCTTTCCCCTCGCTCTCACGTGCATCGCACGTGCCACCCGCTAGTACAAATAATTGGAGCTGCGGAGCAACCCAAAAAAAGACTGATAGTTTTGTAAATTATGAACTTAAAGAAGGTATCTTCTATCACTAATTTCCCCTAAATACACCTTCCTAAGGTTTTTTTTTTCTTTTGAGTTGCTCCGGTTAGATGTTCAACCAAGCTCCTCTTCATAGTTAATCTCTTGGTCACAATTACCAACTGTAGCTTATTGTTATGACTGATGAGGGATCCTCCAGTGGGGTTGATTTCCATCATTTAAAATGAAATTATTGGGGTTTCAGTTTCCTTGCCAGGGCTTGTAGCTAGTTTTGTGGGCTTTCCTACCTTTAAATACCAAAAAAATAGAAAGTAGAACTTGCTAAATGAAAAGGACAATGAGCTAAGGAAAAAACAATTCAAAGCATGTCTGCATATGAATAAAGATCCCCACAAGTTCAAGAATCATTTCCACTTACATGATAACATTTCCACAAAAAAAAAAGGTTCATGAATCAGAATCAATGGAAACCAATTCCACCCAGCATCCAATAAAAAAAAAAAAATCTATCCAATACAGATTAAGCGCTGTCCAGAACCTCATTTGGCAGCAATCTGTCCAAAACATTGTCAAGAAATACAATCAAGCAGACATGATATCTCATTATCCTTCAGCTCTTCCAGTCAAATGGGCTCAAATCACACTGTAGAGATTTGGTTCAATCTCTCATCTTTGCATCGCCTCTGATCACCAACCATGGACTCAAAAACACCCAACAGATCATCCAACTCCTCAGGATTATCCCCAAATGCCTTCAGTGCACAAACAATGCTCTCAATGGTGGACAAACAACCAGCCTTTGGCTGATGCCTCACTTCACTATACAAGCTCATGTTACTCGGATCCAACTTCAAATGCGGCAAAAGCTTCAACCATGGATTCTCATGATACATTCTTTTGGCCTTGTCCCAAGTCCCATCCAGAACAATCAAGTTCTTCACCTCAAAATCCACCTCCTCTACACCAATTGATTTCTTGGTTGGGAAAAGGAGAACTGATCCAGGAGGAATCACAATTTCAAATTCCTCATACTCTTCAAATTCAATACCCCCATTCAATTTCCTTTTCTGAAACTTCTTCACAACAAACCCTTTTGAGATTGCATCTTGGCCTACCTGGTGGGTTAAAAGCTGATCAAAATCTGGTTTTTCCAAGAGGTTATAAGGGGTGAAGAGTTTGGTAAGAGAGCAGGTGAAACCACATTTGGCAATGGTGGCTGTGATAACAGGTTCATCTTCACCTGTTGGGCCAGCTTCAATTTGGTCGGTAATGGCAGTTTGGGTGTCTGGCATTGCTGGGGGAACTGAAACCAGATTAACATTGGGTTGTTTATGAAGGTGGTTTTTAGGGTTTTCCAAAGTAACAGTACCAAATGAGGCTGGATTTTGCAGAAAAACAGTATTTTCCGAGCAGTTTAGAGGATTCTGCGAACCATTGACATCATTTGTTACATTTCTCAAATTGGAGCCACGGATATGGGTTTTAAGCTCTTCTTCAGAGATTGGAATAATTTGGGGTGCTTGGGATTCTGAATTTCGATAATCTGGGATTTTCGAGTGATTCTGAAAGCTACACAAACTACTATTTGCTCTCATCACAGCCAAAGCATTTCGGAATTCCGGTTTCAGCAAGTGAATGATGAATCGAGCCTCCGTATGAACATCGGAAACTGTAGCAACTGTGATATTCTTGAGCCCTAAAGTTGCAATTCTAGTAGAATTAAGAGGGTGATTTCTCTCATGACTGTGTTGGAGAATCGTAACAGCTACAGAGTTATCCAGAGATGGGTTCTTGATTCGAGCGCATAGACAGAGGCGAATGGGTTTCGAGCACGATGAACAGGTCGGTCTCTTCGCAGGTGCCTGAGTTCCCATTTCTAGGGTTAGGGTTCGAGAACGATTGAATCGGCAGTTGCAGAGAGAAGAGGCAGGGAATCGTATGGCGGTCCGAAAACCAATCGGCATTGACTAATGTTGAACCATGCAGAGCAGGTATCAGCGAAGAGAAACCCTAATTACAGAGCATTGGGAGAACGTTACATGTACCAGTAAAGAGGAAAACCCTAGTTTCTTGATACCGTATATTACAGTATATGTTTGAAACGCGGAGTCTATGTAAAGTGAAGGGATATGTTCGACATTTCAATGTAAGGAAAGGGCAAATACAGCGATGACTTTGTCTAACCTACAAACAGAAAAGTAGAACAAAGTTCGAGAGTTGGTACTTTGAGTTTTGACCAACTGAACCTCACTATCACACCCATTCTTAAGCATAAAAAACAGTTATATTCTAGTTTATCTCGGAAAACCCTAGTTTGATTTTCCGAAATTTGTTTTTCTGGAGATACCCAGTTAATCGAAATGCATGATTTTTGCTTTGCGATCCCATATGGGTTGATTTTGATGACTGGAGGGGTTCTTGGGTATGCTAAGAAGGGAAGTACAGCTTCATTGGCTGGAGGATTGGGTACTGGATTTCTGCTCCTTCTTGCTGGTTTTTTGAGTCTCAAAGCTTTTAAGAAAGGAAGGAATTCTTATCTGGCCATGATTCTTGAGACTGGTATGGATCTCGGTTTCCTAATTTGTTTGTTCTTTCATAAAATGATTTGATGCTTTTGCCTTTTGCCTTTTGCCTTTTTCTTTTTGATTTTGATTTTAGTTATTGCTTTGTTTAATAGTATCTTATTACTTGTATAGGGAACCAAAGAAATCAATTTAGGACCTGGGTAGTCTTTAATCTGAATAATTTTAGATCCAGATGTGATAATTTACTTAGTCCGTGGATCACTTATTGTTGCATTGTCCGGTGGCGAGAGAGGCTTGGTCTTACTTCATTCTCATTTGCACATCCCTTGGATCTTTCCCCAATCATTTCAGTGCTTCTTATACTGTTGGTGTTCAGTGTTGTTTCCCGCTCGAGTGGGGTTACTTTGGCCTTTCCTCCTAGCGGTGATAGTTTGTGCCCTTTGGAAGGAAAGGAATAGGAGTGTGCTGTGTTTGAGGACACCTCTTTGACCATTCCCCGGATCCGGAACCTGGCTCAACTCTAGTATCAACTTTGGTGCTCGGTAGGGGGAGATGGTAGAGATCCTTGGGGGAGCATTTTTGTGCCATAGTAGATATGGTAGTTATTGTTGTTATTTCATTTCTTTGTTGTGCTTTTCCTCAGTTTATTATTGGTGAACCCGGAGGTGCATGCTCCTCTTTCTCTTTTATATTGGGGAGACCCCATATTATACCAGCATCTCTTTTGGTTCTTCGTTCATCCAGAGGTATCTATTCCCATTATGCCTGGATCCGGTATCATAAGTCATATCGTTTTGATATTTTCAGGAAAACCGGTCTTCGGGTATCGAGGCATGGTTTATGCCCAAAGTTCATAGGACGAAAAGAGACTTTTTTGAGGTCCTTATACTCATTATGCCTAGCATTGAATGGACTGGGTATCCACCTTATCAATGATCAAATCAATGATAGGTTGCATTTGGCGCCTAAATGGGGCACCAGAATGGGACTGAACCAAATATTTGTCAGGCTATTGTTCTCTTGTTCTCTCGAACCCATGGAGTAAGACATCTATTTCTCAATAAGATCAATTCCATTGATTGCATGATGGACTCCCTTGAAAAACATTGGTGAGTGTGTAAACGAGGTGCTCTACCTAACTAAGCTATAGCCCTTGTGCTTGTGATAGATATTTTATCATGTAGATGATTTCTTGTCAAGATGAATATTCCATGATCCCACATGATTATCAATCAAATTCATTTTTTAATGTTTGATTAAGAAACCTTTTTCTTTAGAATCCGAGTTAGGTTCTTTCTTTCATAACAATTTTTTATAGTTTCCATAATCATGGTTATAGATAAATTAATGGTCTAAGCAAAGTGCTGCATTATTTGGAGCCAAGTTATTAACTTTCATTTTACCAATTGGAATCTGTTCTGGTATAGACATAGTAATAAATCTCGTTGAAATCATTGCGAAACAGTCGTTACGTAAAGGCTTCGGTAATATCCAAATCAATACAAGCCATCTTACGTTACGTAAGAAATGTTATATAACGTATGTTGCCAAGTTATTAACTTTCATTTTACCAATTGGAATCTGTTTTGGTCTAGGCATAGTAATAAATTTCATTGAAACCATTACGTAAAGGTTTCGGTAATACCCGAATCGGTACAAGCCATGTTACGTTACGTAAGGAATGTTATTTAACGTGTGGAGCCAAGTTATTAACTTTCATTTTACCAATCGGAATCTGTTCTGGTATAGGCATAGTAATAAATCTCGCCGAAACCATTATGAAACAAAAGTTACGTAAAGGTTTCGGTAATACCCGAATCAATCCAAGCCATGTTATGTTACGTAATGACCTTATATAACTTTAACGTTGTATTACATACCATGAGTGTTAGAAACTCATTCTATGTCACTTCTTTAAATTTTTCACTTTCTTCCTCATTGTGAACGCATAAATTTACCGCCTTTCCTCCCCTCTCAACTCTAAGTGTCGAGATAAGGTCCGAGAGTAGAGGAATAACGCTAAATTTATTCTAAGAGTCGCCACCTACTTAGGGGAAGTAGGATCCCGAGATAATCCAAATAAGGGGGTCTACGGTCCAGAGTAGTCTAGGTAAGAGATCCCTTTAGGTCCTGGGGAAGGGGTTAGGCACCCCAGGACCTCCATCCAATGATGGTAACCTACTCATTAGGTCCAAATTAAACATTTAAAAAAATCACTTAACATTTCCTAAAACAATTATTAATTTTGCTAATCGAGTACAAATCAAAATGGGGTGTAAAAAGTTTATTTTTGGTTGGGGTCGAACCCTGATTGGGCTGCCTACTTATCCGGTTAGTCGGAATCAGACTCTCATAGTAGTTCGGGGTCCGTGACTGTTTTTATACTCGTTTCGGAGTGTGGTCACTTCCAACTCGTGTTTGAGTTGGGGGGTTGCGGAATTGAGATTTATGAATCTCATTCCGGGAGACGGTTGCGTGGCTAGGTGCTCATGGGGGAGCTCTAGGGGGCGTTTATTTATTAAGGTAGATTTCTTTTAGATTTTTTTTTTGAATGTTTTTGTTATTTTGTATTTTTTTGATTTTTTTTGTATTTTTTAATTTTGGCAAGTTTTAACTAGTCAAGAACTAAACTAAATGCCCGAGGTAGGCAAAAGTAAGTAAAAAAACTACGGCTTAACCCTATTGTACAAATATTCACAATAAATTAATAAATTGAAATAAACAAAAGGAAGAATTATACCTTACTAGAATGGTGTGAGGGATGAAGATGATGCTGCTCGGTGACCACCAGGGGTGCTGCTACTCTGATGATACTTGTTCTCTAATAAGATAATCAGATCACTGAAGTCCAGACCAGTTTCCTGAGCCATCTTTCGTATATCGATGATTTTCTTTTCCAGATCCATAAGAGGTCTCTCAAAATCTAACGTAATAGGCTTCGGCTTCTCTTTCAAAGGCTTGAAATGCGAGAGATGACTAAGGACTCCGCCTTTGACATTCTGATCTGCATCATCTGGCCATGGATACTCATGCTTCTTCCCCTTCCTAATCTTTGCACTAACAATAATATCCCTCCTTTTGACGCCCAACCGAGTCCTTCCTAGGGCTTTCAAAGGGACACCACAAACACCATTACTCGAGCTCCGAAGAAGATCCGAAGCTGTAGTTCCAGAAAATGTAACTGGAGAATGAGGCAATGAAGCCATTCTCAAGCTCCTGAAGTAGGGTACGCCAAATACTCCCCCCAAACCACCAAATATAAGTCCAAATTCACAGCAAATTCAACCGCTCTAACAAAAAATGGAAAATCACAGGGGAGGGTTTTAGATCTCCGGAAAACGACGCAGGCAAGATCTGTATCGGTAATTGAGGGCTTTGATTCCTTCCTACAGTGGAGAAATGAGAGAATGGCATGGAAGAAACCCTAGAGAATGAAAAGAGAGTGATGGTTATTATCGAGTGAGAGAGAGATGGAACATCGATTTGATCGCCATGGAAGCCCTTGTTTTGGGGTTTTTCAAGGAGGGGGCCTTGAGTTTGAGAGGTATTAGATCTGGAACTGGGATTTGCAGACCAGATCTGGGACTGGACTTGGCCGGATATATTGGGGAAACAAGATGGTGATCGATAGTACTGTGCATCGCCGGAGGTGATGACCGGAGCTCGATTGAGGCTTGAGATCTTCCTGGATTTGTACAAGTGAACAGAAGGAGAGGATCACCGGAGGTGGAAGGATCTGGGATGGAGGAGGCAATCGGTAGAGATTTGGAGCTGCTGAAATGGCGTGAACATAGGGAGGTCTTAGCTGCCAGAGAAGATGGTGATGGAGGCGATGGGTTGCTGTTGCACGGCGCGATCTCGCCGGAGAAGGTTGAGCAGAGGGAAATCAAGGGATAGGAGAAGAGACACTGGCCGAAAATCCATGGTGAAGATGCTTTAGATCGGAGAGAGCTACTGCTGTGGTGGAGTTGCTAACGGAGGTGATCTTCAATGGCAGTATCACCGGTGTCGAGCTGTGGCAAAGAGCTGAGCCGTGGTGATAGGTGAGGACCTCGAGTGAAGGTGAGATAAAGACGAGAAGTTTTCTCTCCTCCTGCTGAAAACAAATGGAAGAAGAAAAGAACGATAGAGAGAGCCGATAGTGAGAGAAGGGGATCAGGATTTCTAACCGAATCAGAATGAGGTTTTTCTCCTCCTTCTTTCCCTACTAAAATGAAAAAAATAAAATAAAATAAAAAAGAGTAAAATTAAATTTTAAAAAAAAAAATAAAAAAAAAAAATATAATAAATAATAACATAAAATAAAAGGTAAATAAGGTTTTAAGGGTGTAAAAATGGGGTGTTCACACTCATCTCAAGCCAAATATAACCACTCCATCTTATCTTATTTATAGTGACAATTATGTGTTTCATGACCAAGGATATTTGAGATTTTTTGCTTATATGGATTTTTTTAATTTTCCATTACTTCCATATTGGGATTAGTACTAGTTTCAATTTGATACAATTTCATGTTTTTTGAGATTTTTTTATTCAGTAATATGGACTTGATTAAATCATCAAGAAGGAAAATAAGGAGCATACAAGCAAGAGTTTACAAGATAGCTAAACTCGAATAGAAACAAGAATACAACATAACAACAACATAAGCAAATAATGCACACTAAGTCCTTGACCAACAATCAGTCACAAGATGGGCTAGTTTCCTTCACTAGAGTCCGAACCCTTAAGATAGCAAAAAGAAAGGAGGCTCCTCAACCACAAACAAGTCTAAACGAAATGTAGATCAATCCGCTCAAAAACTCTAGATAGACTTGACAGCTTATGGTTAAAAATATAGGGTGCATTAATTTTGTAATTGCTAGTTCGCTGCTCATGTAAAAGGTTCCAAATCGTCTCAATGTGCTTAGAAAGAATCTACGATTGACTTAGGTGGCTGGAGGTAGATAGTCAACTTATAA
Organism: Tetracentron sinense; assembly: GCA_015143295.1. Classification (NCBI taxonomy): domain Eukaryota; kingdom Viridiplantae; phylum Streptophyta; class Magnoliopsida; order Trochodendrales; family Trochodendraceae; genus Tetracentron; species Tetracentron sinense. The sequence continues at coordinate 36,370 of JABCRI010000339.1, read as the reverse complement.
GAAGATTCAGCTTTCGGGAGAGGGTACCATTTTTTCCACAAAGCTGAAAATCTAGACCCTGATGCGTAGTGAGGGGAAATATAGTTGGAAGATTACTCAGAAGGAACACTCTGATGCAGGTTGAAGGTGCTAGAAGGACGAGGGGAATGATGAAAAAGGCATGGATTGAGGTTGTGAAAAAAGATTCAAACACCCACGCGTTGAGGGAAGATATTTCCCAAAGATAGAATGGATGCAGAACTTGATTTGTGTACTTGACTCCAAACAGCTGTGAGAGGGTCTTGATGATGAGGAAGAGGGTGTCTTAAACTTATAAGAGAGTTCATTAAGGATATCAATTATACTTACATTTCATTTTTCACATCTATATTTCCTCTTAGGGGTCGTTTAATTAAAATTTAAAACAATTTACTTAAATTATATTTTGTGTAAATAAGCTGACAGTTAAGAGGGTCTGTGACCTCCACTCACCCATAGTTACCAAGTTCTCTGATTTTTTCAAAAAATCCCGAATAGCACCCGACTTTTTCGGTGAACAATTAATTCCCGAAGTATTCACGAGTTTTGGAAAAAATAGCGACTTTTTCAAAAAAATCGTGAATTTTGTGAATTAAACGCGAATTATTCAAGACTTTTTGAAAAAATTCTGAATAGATATCTAATATATGAAAAGATGTATTTGTTTATAATTTTCATAATTAGTAATCTTATATTTTATATTTTTTTCATTGCTTACCCGAAATTTTCCTGATTTATTTCCGAATTTTGCCCTTTTTCTTTTGAACTTTTCCTTAGATGAATAATTCCCGAACCCCGACTTGGGAACTATGCGCTCACCTAGAGAGGTACCTAGGCAATGATGGTCCAAAAACACTTGGGCGACCGCCTTGACTACACTGGACTAAACTCCCCTAAACAAGTCGATGAAAATAGAAACATCAATGATGGGAATGTTGATGAATAATACTACTAGTTCTCTAGAGTTTAGACTCAAGCCCATCAAATTAAGAACATAATTATAAAGTTTAGCAGAATTTTTTAATATTAAGCTTCAGTTTTTAGTTTTCTCGGTTGATTTCTCCCCATTGTTAGAGAAAAGCCCTAACCAGATGTACAGTTGATTGGGTAATTAAAACTGGTTGAGATTTGATGAGCAAAACAAGAGTAGAACCCTTGCTAGAAGTCTTGAATAGTCCTTACAGTAAAAAGTGGGCTAAGAGGTTTTAAATATAATGGTTTCAACGACATGTTCACCCATAGTTTCTTTGGGTTAGTGCCTGGCTTAAAATCACACGTAGGTGTGCGCCTGAAAACCAGGTGAGCTCCTATACTTCAGGCTAGCCTAGGCTGCCTATCCGGTTTACTGCCTAGCCATGAAAAACTACCCGGTCTCCTATGCACTCGCCTTCTTTTGATTTATTAGAGAGACACCTCTCTAATAAGTAGAGAAGGTCCTTGATGTATGGGTGATTAGCTGATTTGTCTCTGATTTATTGTGTAGATGTACTATCTTTTCTAGTTAGCCTCTATTCCATAAGCCCTTTTCACAGATGCTTCTTTTGTACAATTTTAATGCATTTTACTTCACATAATTACTTATAAAAAAATACTGCATTTTTAACGCCTAAAACAGTAGTTTATTTTATTTTATTTTAATGTTATTGAGAATACAAGGGAAACTAGAGTTTTAATTGTAGAGAATCTAATCATAGATATGTTTTCCACTTAATTTGAAGAATTATGGACGGCATCCAATGTAGGTACAAATGGCTGGAGAAATTGTGCTGTATAGAAAGAGACCTATTGCTGCAATTAAGTGAACCTTACAAGCAATCAAGTCCTTCTGTTGTTAATAATTGAAATGTTTACCTTTGTGATTTTTTTTTTTGAAAAATATATAAAATTTTTCCCCTGGGGAGAAGAATGTTGTCAGAGAGAAGAAATCTGTTTTTATTAAGGGATATAGAAAACTGTGTCTTTTTGAGTTTTGACTAAATAAAGACCTCATGTATCGGATGAGGTTCAGACTTTGTTGGGTGTTTTGAGCCAAATTTGAGTCTTATACTTGTGTCGTGGCCATCATAGTGTTTACTTGTCCTTAAGTTCTATAATTGTGGTTCATAAATTAACTCATGTGTCTTTGAGATAGTTTGCGCTTTCACACTGACATGGGTCATGGGACAACGCTACATCCAGACCTCCAAGATAATGCCAGCTGGAATTGTTGCTTTGATCAGGTAATTTGAAATTAAAGCCTTTATTTTTTTGTTGTTCATGCTCTTCATATATGGATGCTTAGCTTTTCAATATTAATATTGCATTTATTCTACATCCGCAACTACACATTGGCCTAGCTATGCTAACTTCAATATCCATGCACTACATGCTTTATGTTGCATTCCATTTGCATCACTATGGTTTCTTTCAACTATTTGATGATATTATATCATGTCGTGTCCCCAACAGCTATAGAAAAATCTATATTAACGATTTTGCATGTGAGATTTCTCAATCTTTTGTTCTTATGAATAATGATATGGTATCGGTGCTTACTTTTCCTTCTTGGAAGTTAAGGATGTAAAGTTTTTTATCGTTCGTTTATATGCAGATTTAATTCCGCATATGAGTGACTCAGTTCATGCTTGTTTATGTAGTTGTGAATGTCGGTTTGTGCACATGACTGGTGTGCTTGTATGTGTATGTGTGCATGGGTGCGTGTGTGGAGGTGGACATCCACATATGTGGTTTGGGCCCTGCATGTGTCTCTGTGTGTGGAGGGGAGAGGAAGGTGGGTATGGGGTGTTTCAAATGGTTTGGGCCCTGCACTTGATGAGTCTTGTCAAAATCATTCTCAACTTTATAGGTGAGATGAAGAATTTATTGAGCAACTGTTCAGCTTTTTCTGCTAGTGGATATCTTTTTGTATTCTCAATTTCTCATGGGCAGCCACCTTGGGGTTCTGACTTCTGAACCTGGTAACTTCTCTTCCATGGCAGAATTTGGTCTCACCGTCTTCCCCAAAATTTCAGTGCATTTATGGTGATCCATAACTTTCTCAGCCATTGTACCTTATGCTCCAACCAAGCTTGTGCATTCATATTGTACAATGATGTGTTTCTAGTCATTCTGCCCTTACCTTATTCCCCTAGATTTTGATCTGTTCAAATATCACTTAGCCCAACCCAATAGTCAGACATTTAGTAATGGTGTGCATATTGGCAGGAAGATGTGAATCTCTATCTCATCTGGTACAGGCCTGTGCAAAGGCGAAAAACAAATGGGGAGATGCAATCTCTTTTTGCATTGCCCGTTGTACAATCCAGTACATACTCACCAAACTATATGTTAAACTCTTTAAGTATATCCATCGAGGACTGTAAAGGGAAGGATTAAGGTGTCAAGCTGGGTGCAGAGATTCATAGTCCAATGCACTGCTAGGATTTGGTGACTCATTTCAGCTTCATATATTTTAGTAAATATTCTCTGAAGTTCTTATGATCTGAGGATGATCCTTTTTTTTTTGGTAATGGAGGGTGTCCCAACCCTGACAAGGAAGGACTAGTCCCTTGGAATGCATGCAATCACCTACAAACCACATTCCATCTTATTTGTGTTTCTTATACAAGGATATGCTATGAAACAAGCCTGTTATTTAGGATCCAACTCTTGCAACTATAAGTCAACTGAAGCCTCCATTTAATATAAAAATGACAAATTATCAAAAGTGGGCAGCAATTGGGTTAGATGCATACCATAGTTGCAGGGAAGCTATATACAAGGTGGGAAGCTCGCATCCTAGGAATCTCATTTCCTGAACTCGCTTCCTTGGTAGCTCGCTTCCATCATGACCCATTTAATGGTCAAAGGGGGCTATTTATGTAGGAAGTGGTTCGAATCTAAAGCCTATGTGTAAATCCTGAGTAAGTATCGTTAGATTGAAACCTAAGCCCCTACTTCTCCATAATATCTCATGTAAAAGGTATGACTGACCATCATAATATAATGAGAATGAGGCACTTATATCTCATTTTCGCTTCCCGTTTCCTAAGGATTTTTCAAGTTTTGCTTCCCTCTTCTCGCTTTCGCTTTGCTTCTTGTTTTCGCTTCTTGCTTTGGTAACTATGATGCATACACATTTACATATAAATGCACTGTTTATCCTCTCATATCCTTGCAAAGTTTAATAGGTAGAGGTATGAATACATCTGATATTTCTTTACTGGACAGAAATACCGAATGTAATTACTCATCTCATTCTGATTCTTGAGCTTACTAAAATCATTACAATGAATTTAATTGTATGTCATTCTTAAAAGATCTACGGGTTGGCCTGTTTGTGTGTATGGTTTAGTTGCTGATTAGCTCTTTAGTGAATGACATCTTTATTTTTTTATTCAAATTCTTAATCACTATGTTCTCTTGCAGCACTGTCATGACTGGCTTTTTTCTGTTCAAAATTGCAACTGGCGGCAATCATATCCCAGCCAAGGCTGAATGAGTTTGGAGTTGGGTCATGATCATCGATTCAGTTCTGCTTCTTTTGAATGACTTGTGGATATTTTCGTGATAAAATGTTGCTAGGTATTGGTGGAATGAATCAATTGGGTGAAACATACGAACATGTTTTTCACGACATTCCATGTGCTAACATAATTGTGTGTTTTGAGTGTGACTATAAAGTTCTCTAACTGATGCTAAAGAAGAGCTCCAAAATCCTCCTTTTTTTTTTCTCTGTCCTTTTGGGTAAGGAAAAGAAAAGCTCAGAATTCACATCGGGAATGAAATTGAATAGTAGATGGTACTGAATATGCACTGATGAACAAAGAAGTTAATTCATGGCTATGAATATCATCTTGTACATGTGAAAAGGGTGTGTGCTTGCCATTTGATAATCTCATGTAGATGTCGTAATCTTTTAAATCTCGATGCTATTAGATGATCCTAATTCCTTCACCTTGAATGTATGAACACCATATTTTTGAATGCCATATTTTTGTTGCTAGTTAGGTTTTGCACGCTCAGGCCTTTTCTGTCTAATTATTCCCAATATGTTAAGTCAAAATCTTTCAAATAATTTTGTATTTCTCCTCAATTTTGTCAAGAGATGTATCTTTTAATTTCATTTCAACAAGTAATAATTGAATCCAGGCAACGTAGTTCATCAATGGGCCAAACATATACAAATTATTGAAAAAATGATGAGAGAGCCTTTTTTAACGTACATATCTTACGGATATTATTTCTCCTTGTTTATGGAGGCACCTGTCCCTTTGCCCTATGGCTATGCCCCATTAAAAATTAAATAATATATTATAAAAGATATATGGTATAATTAAATATATAGTATAAAATATTTTTTTATATAATTGCTCCGCTTGCTCCATGGATATACCCGATTAAATAATTAAATATATATTATAATTTTTGTTTTCAAAAGTTTTGGGGCAATATCCCCTGTTCCGCCCTAGGCAGCTGTTTCCTTGCCCCATGGTTAATTAACACAGTATATATTTTTTTTTTTAGCCCTACCTTACCTTACTTTACCGTACAACTATCAAAATATCAAATCCCCTTGAATCCTAGAAAAATAGCGGTAAGTGCAAGCCCGATAGTGGGATTATTGCAAGCCCTCTCATGAGGCACCCTGTAAGCCCTACGGTTGCTTTTTGTTTTGTTTTTGTTTTTTTTGTTGGGATACGGTTGCCTTTTAATACAACACAAACGTTTTATTATAATGCTTATTCAGTCGATTCTTCTTAATCAAAGGTTACTTTTCTCTAAGATTAATGGCTTGGATAACCCGAGCCCGAAATGGTGTCCCCATGTAAAATAATAAACTCTAATAGAATCAGCAGAAAAGGATCGGATGGAATCAAAATTGGCAGGATTAGCAACAGAAGCTACAATCTGGGGAAAAGTCAACTGCCCGGGGCTCTGCTGCTGCTGATACCCATATTTTAGTCTTTGAGATTTGGATGACCATATGAGAAACTGCTCAAAGCAAATGTCTGAAATCTCCTTCAGGAATCAGGTAATAGTAAGTAAACTTTGTGAGATGGGTTTGTCCATACCCTCCATGGAATCAAAGCTGTGATTAAGCTCAGATTCTCATCTTTTAAATATCTAATTATATTTATTTTTATATTATTTCTTTGTAATACATCCATTCAAGCCAGGTGTTAAACAATGAACAAGATACTCAGCGATGAGAACTAGGCAGTATTCTACTAATATTATCTTCAACAGCACTTAAACTCTCTTTATAAATCGATTTTCATCCTCCCAAGCTCACCATCTTTCTCTCTCTCTCTCTCAATCATGTATACTGCAATTTACTTCACTGTTCTTCTTTCCCTTCTCCCGATCTTCCTTCTCCTAACTAGGAGAAGATCATCAGGAAAGCTCCCACCAGGCTCATTGGGAATACCCATAATAGGCCAAAGCCTCGGCCTTCTCCGAGCCATGCGAACAAACACAGCCGAAAAATGGCTTGAAGAGAGAATAAGAAAGTATGGTCCAATTTCAAAGCTCAGTCTCTTCGGTACCCCGACAGTTTTTATCCATGGACAGGCTGCAAACAAGTTTGTATTTACTAGCGAAAGCAACATCCTTGGTAATCAGCAACCACAGACGATTAAGAGGATACTAGGCGATCGCACTTTGTTCGAATTGAGTGTCGAAGACCATAAGCGCGTGAGGGGTGCGCTTGTATCCTTCCTAAAGCCGGAATCATTGAAGCAGTATGTAGGAAATATGGATGAAGAGATCAAGAATCACCTAGAGATGCACTGGCAGGGGAAAGAAAAGGTCACGGTATGTCACTGCTACCGAAATGCTACATGTATAGATGTAATAGTCAATGCCTCAATGGGCCTGGCCGAAACGGGCTCAGGCTCAGGCTCAGGCTCAGGCTCGGGCTCGGGCAATTCTACATGAGCTTGATATATAGAGGCCTAAGCCTAACCAATTTTTAGTCGGACTGGACTTTATTATTTATAGGGCCAGACCGGGCTAGACTCAAGCCAGCCCACTCTATTCAATGAATATATAATAGTGTGTACATATAAGATATAAGTCCTATAATATATAAATATATCTTTACAAGTATAATGCGAGAGGCATGCGTAGATGATTTTTCCAAAATTCTCAAACTACCCTTATAAAAAAACAGAACGTTGATTTAATGTTTTACTTTAATTTCCAAACTAACCCTTGCTCATCTATCTATTTAGAATCACAACCAATCGTGATTGAACTCGGGGAGAGTTCAATCGCACCCGCGGGTTAACACGTGTCCCTTTTAACTCCTATTAACTGTGGTTAACTCCTTCCCCTCGCTCTCACGTGCATCGCACGTGCCACTAGCGAGTTCAATCGCACCCGTGGGTTAACACGTGTCCCTTTTAACTCTTATTAACAATGGTTAACTCCTTCCCCTCGTTCTCACATGCATCGCACGTGCCACCCACTAGTCTAATATAATAATAGTATGTGCAATACTGAGATTAGAAGTTAGAAATCAGTGTATTACTTATTATTATTATTATTATTATTACACTATTGATTATTGATTGCAAAGGATAGTTGGATTTCGAGTTGGCAACTTCTATTTTTTTTTTCTTCTCCGTTTTGAAAATGGAAGAGTTGAGTGAATCCAAAATTCAAAGGAGGTTCATGGCTAAGGATAGATATGTTAAGAGTACTAGTTATGTTGGAATGTACGAGTTGACCATCTTTCGAAGTTCTAAATAATCTACTGATCAAACGCTATAGGAGCAGACTGTTCTACATTCAGCCACACCACAGTGACCCCAAAACGCTATGGATAGGATGGAATTCGGTAGCCAATCGCTGGCAATAATTGGCCTTTGTCAATAATGTGTGAGTGAGTGTGTGGTTTTTCCTTGTCTTGACCTTCAGCTTCGCCTTGTGGTGTTGTTGTTGAGTTTACCAAAAAACCCTATACGGTTAGTCCCACATCGGAAGTCTTTCCGAGCTTGCATTCCCTTATAAGTTCCATCTCGCCTTTTACGGTTGGTACCCGTTTTGAGGAGAGTTTGGGTGAAGCTTATTTGGGTTGCAAGTGTGTTGGTTGTGTGTTCGTGTGTGCGTGTGTGCATGAGTGAGTGTATGGTGTTTCCTTGTCTTGACCTTTAGCTTCGCCTTGTGGTGTTGTTGAGTTTACCAAAAAAATAATAATAGATTACCTAGAGAAATAGGTAAAAGAAATTTCCACCATAGATTTAATAGTTGGTCAATTCTCATCCAAGGTAAAGTCCATTATATTAAAAATAATAATAAAAAAATTAGAGAAAGAATTAAAAATAATAATAAAAAATACAGGAACCACTAAGTACATTAATATGCATAAAAATGAGTTTTTTTAATATGTATTATATTATTATTATGAAATAAGGAAATTAATTGAAATATTGTTAAGCATAATATTGAAATTTTATAATGGTACATACGTGTTAGATGCGTTGTATTATATACTATGTATTACAATCACTATATATACATAAGATATTGTACATATATAAGTTAGTAATGGTAAGTATATATTTAGCTAATAAACAATATATATATATATATACTGGGCCCGGGCTTTAAGTAGCCAAGCCCTAGCCCTAGGGCCTAAAATATGGGTAATGGCCGGGCTTTTTCAGACTGGGCGTCCCGGCCATTGACCCCTATAAATATTACTTTATACTCAATCTGGTCAACTATAATTCCATCCCGGCCCATTGACACCTCTATGCAATAGTTTATACTGGATCTAGTCAACCATAAAATTTTGGTTTTATAAGTCAAAATGTTGTAAATTTCATGGTGTAACTGATAATTATATAGGTGCTGCCCCTGATGAAGATGCTCACCTTCAACATAATTTGCTCTCTTCTATTTGGAGTGGAACGAGGAGCAAAAAGAGAGAGATTTGTGGAGTATTTTCAAGAGATGATAGAGGGAATGTGGGCAGTCCCAGTTAACTTGCCATTTACTACCTTCAGTCGCAGCCTCCGAGCGAGTGCAAAGGTTCAAAACATGGTGATGGAGCTTATACAGGAGAAGAGGGCCGAACTCGAGCAACATGGCGCTTCTCCTCACCAAGACCTCATCACTTACTTGCTTAGCCTCCAAGGCCATGACAATATAATATCTGAGAAGGAGATTGTACACAATGTAATGCTTGTTATGGTCGCCGGGCACGACACATCATCGGTTCTCATTACTTTCATGATGCAGCTTCTAGCCAATGATCCAGATGTTTATGCTGCTGTTCTCCATGGTAAATATGACTAACTCTCTCTCTCCCAACTTTTCTTGGGGCTATGATCAGACTATCTGATTAGTTCCATTCTTCCCTTCAATCCTAGCTAAGAGTTTCAAAGCAATTGAGGAGATTATGGATGGAAGGCAGTTTCCTTTCTGTAGTAACCAGCTTTCAATCACATACAATATGTGTAGGTAGGAGAATGTGTTAGATTTTGTGGTCAAAGAGTTTCAAAACAATTGAGGAGATTATGGATGGAAGGCTGTTTCCCTTCTGTAGTTACCAGCCTTCAATCACATACAATATGTGTAGGTAGGAGAATGTGTTAGATTTTGTGGTCTTACATTGACCAGGGATTTGATTTCAAAACCCCAGATTAATCTTCTCATTTGATTGAAGCATGCCAGTAAGAGTCCGATCATGCAGTGGTGATCATTAAGGTATATCGGACTCAACAGAACCTAAACACAAATTAGCTAGCGTGTCATAATTTGAGTGCATAATCACCCTTGATTCTGTGGACCTGTAAGCCTTGATTGGGAGCATTCTAGGACCGTGTAAATAGAAAGAAAGTAAAAAATTATCCGGTTTAAAGAAGTTGTTGAATCAGCCAACATAGTGTACTTAGAAATTTCTTGATTTGGGATTGCAGAACATGAAGAGATAGCTAAGAGCAAGGCCTCAGGAGAGCTTCTCACATGGGATGATCTTGCCAAGATGAAGTACACATGGAGAGTAGCAATGGAGATTCTAAGGATGACCCCTCCAATATTTGGTGGCTTCAGGAAGACAATGAAAGATATTGAGTTTGGTGGATACCTAATTCCTAAAGGGTGGCAAGTAAGTGAGAAACAATTCCAGGCTTCACTAGCTATTTTTCCTTCTAGCCCTTTAGTAATAATAATTAAATTGTGTATTATTTGATTATCTAAGATCTAGTACTAATTAATGTGTATACTAAGGTATTTTGGGCCGCGAACATGACACACATGGACGAGAGCATCTTCCCAAAACCATCAAAGTTCGATCCAGCACGCTTCGATAACCAATCATCAGTCCCACCCTACTGCTTTGTAGCATTCGGAGGAGGGTCGCGGATATGTCCAGGATACGAGTTTGCAAGGATCGAAACCCTTATTTCCATTCATTACTTGGTCACCCAGTTCACATGGGAATTATGTTGCAAGGATAATTGTTTCAGAAGGATTCCTATGCCAGAACCTACTCAGGGACTACCAATCCAGATTCAGCCAAAGAAAATCATGTAAATTTTAGTTATGATCATTGGTGGTGTTGTTATTGCTATGCAAACAGTTGCAATTATGTTAGTATATGTCGATCTGTCTCCGTTAATTATGATGCAAAACTGGCTAATTAGCCACAATGATACACTATCCAAATTGAGAAAGTATGCTATAATCAAATTTACATTTTCCAGTTGATCCCTATGTACTTTGTGTGTAAGAGTCAAAGCATCAAAAGTTGCGTTTGGATAAACTTCTGGCTTAAGTTAGAAGTCACAAAAAATTGTGTGGAACTCGTTTGTTTTTTACTTTTCACAAATGTTTCGAAAAATTGACTTCAAAGAAAAGTTGACAGGGATGACTTTCATAGGAGTCGAGGTTTTGACTTCCGCGGGCAGTTCCCACACATGCTGGCATTGACTCATATTTCTGAATGAGATTAAAAATAGATTTTCGTGTGTGCAAATTATAACTAACATTTCCCACTTTACACCATGGGACAACTATAGGAATTCATAATCATACTAGATGGCTTAAAATTTGTGTCCATGTGATAAAACACCAAATATCATAATGTCAGTATGGTCTTGTACGATTTCAAAGCATGGTAAGATACTCAGTGATGAGAACTATGAACTCCTTAATCCCTCATTTTGAGTGTTCTTGCAGTTCAAAGGAACCAGTATAGGAGGAAATTTATGTTGCAACCAGTTTCAACTATCAATTTCCCCCTCTTAAGAATATTGTGAATTGTAATAAGAAAAAAGAGAATGTACAAAACTAGGGGAAAGAGGGATTTTTTTCAAACAGAAAGGTGATGTACCCTGATGAGTTGCTCATAACTATCAGTCAATGTATAAATATATGGAATGATTCTCAATAGCGCCACTCACTGTAAGTTATATTTTGCGCCCCTCTAGAATCTTGACATGTGGTAGGTTGTTTGGGGATCTGATCGTTAGATGTCAAGGTGGGTCCTATGGGAGACATGTGACAAAAAATAGATTGAATAGACCCTAGTTTGCCATCTTTAACTCCTAGTGTTCACTAGACATTTAATTGGATGTTTTAGAAACATCCAATCAACCTAATCTTTTGTCATATGTATCCTAAGGGGTCCACCTTGACATCAAATAATCTGCCCGTGTTTTCTCTGCATATTTTCTTATATGTTTCTAGTCTATGGAAACTCGTGTGGCATATGCTTCTGAACACAGTGTTCAAAGAAGGAAAATAATCCCCTCGTGGGGGTGCTACGAGAAGTGGCGTCTTGTCCTCCCTTTTTTCACCATGTGTCCTCCTTTTAACTGTTAAAATTCACTAACCATTAGGGGTTCATATTTTTAACCATGATTTTTAGAAAAAATCATGGTTAAAATATTAATCAAAATTAAAAAAAAGTTAATGACAATTAAAAAGGACACTTGGCGAGAAAAGGGGGGATGCAACACCACTTTTCGTGGCTAGGGTCTAGCCCCCTAGGGGGGTTGACCCCTCCTGAAATTTTGGGAAAAAAAATCTTATACTATTAATAGGGGCTTATCCTGGGAGGGGAGGAGCTGGGGGACGGGGGCTTTAGCCCCCCTAAACTTCTGAGAAAAAAAAAAAAAAATAAAAAAAAAAAAAATAAAAAATATATATATATATATATATTTTACAAATGGACATAAACAGCGTGATGGCCCATGAGCTTGGCCCTAAAAAAAAAGGAAAAATTATAAGTTTAAGGCATAAATTTTGCTAGTGATTAAGCGAAGTACAACCCTCTGATGTATATGGTTACGACGAAATAAGGTACTCTTTAAGGTACTCTTTCAAGGAGTTTCTCCAAATCCTTCATTAGCTATCAACGATGCTCATTATCTCTTCTGTGAAATTTGGTCTTCTGTGAAATTTGGTCCAGACTAGGCCGAAGCTTAGCTCCATCTGCAGCCCAGGACCATTGGCATCCCCACAGGCCCACTGGATCAAGATCAATGCTGATGGGGCCACACTTCCTTCAGATGTCGAAAGGGTGCATGTGCAATAACCAAGAATTTTAGTGGGCAGGTTTAGCTGCTCGTTAAGCAAACCTCTTTTGGGAGGTTCAACTCGTGTGGCCGAGATCAGTACAACAATCCGTTTTGGTTTGTGAATGGTTGTCAACAAATCTTGGCGAAAAATTATGATCGATTTTGATGCTAAGGAGATTATTAATTAGTTGAACGGGACCTTTGATACTCTCCATCCCAAAACCTGCCCTGTCCTTGATGATGTTCATTATCTGCAGGAATTTTGTGGTGAGGTGGTGTTGAATCGGAGGATTCAGAAGCTTGTTGAGTCGGATAGATCTTCAGGCTTTGAATGACTAGATTGTTGTCTTCAAGCCGTCAGATTGTTGGATCATCTTCAAGCTCCACCTGAGTAACTTCTAGGTGATCCGTAAGCCAAAAGAAGCTCAGTTATACTTCGTTAACTGCACTTCCTTGGATTCTTGAAAGGGTGAAACCAGAGAGAGAAATGAGACCGAAGATGGAAAGTGATCTGAAGGGAGAAAAAAAGGAAACAATGAAGAATCCTAGTGAACTGATAGCTTTTTCATCAAGAACACTTGGAACTCTATCTCTACCAGAGAAAATCTCTCTCTGAGAAAACTTCTATCCCAAGATATCTTTAACACTTGTCTCCCCCCTCATACCATACAAGTATATCCTATTTATAGAGAATATTCTTAGTTTAATTAATATCTCCAATCCCCAATATTTCTAATGTGATAGCTAACTGATTTCTGACACATGCCAACTGTTTTATTCTGTCAAATGGAGTCATTCTGTTAAAATGTAAACATAATCCATTAAGTGGAGCTATTCTGTTAAATAACACGTGTTCTTTTAGGAAAAAGTTGTCAGCTCATCAAACCACTGTAACTAACTTTCAGTTACAGCTTAATCATTCGGGTTATTATGACCTAAACAACCTTTGAATACATTCTTCAGAGGTTAAAAGAGTAAACTTTTTCCAAAAGAGTTTATCTATTTTAACAGATTCTCTCTTAACCCTCCAAACCACATCTCATAATCCTTCCCCCAAATACATACGTATATATATAAATCATCGTACATCAAAGGCGTGTTATACGCCTTTGAGATACCTTGTCTAGAGAAATCTTTAGTGTTGGATGAGGGCACTATTCTCAGGGCGGATGCGATATCCACTGTCAGGTCTCAATCATCTAGTATGAGAGAATAAGACTATGGAAGCCACATTTTCCTCCAATAGACCACAAGGAAATGAATCAAGATACATCTTTGAATTCCCTCCTGATTGTCACTCGAGGAAGTAATCTATACTTTACTGGAATAGGAGATGGGACGAGGAAGGTAATCAGTACCTACAATAGGTGCATGGTGATCTGAATCCACCAAATTCCTATGGAAACGAGGCTGAACCAGTAACCACCTTTTTCGTCTCAACGGAGTATGACTCATTTGAGCTTTTCATCAGCATAAGCTCGCAATGCCATTAATTCAAGACTTGTCTTGAAGAATAAAATATCATAATGGCGCTAGAAAACATTTGATAATCTGATTCTACTGAAATCTTACCAATGACGAATTTGGTCCTGACGGAGTATACCGCCTTTGAGCTTTCTATCAGATTTTAAAAGCTTATCAATTGATCAAAATCTATTCTTTTGATCATATCATCTGTTAAATACTCAACTACCTCAGTCACGAAAGGCGTAGTGAGTAAACCAGCATGCTATGAGTCCGAATCTTATTCTCGAACATGACATATTTTAAGGTATCTGAACCTTCCAGATCATCATAAGTGTTATCCACATGGCTTCTGACTAGTTTAGATTCTGATCTGACTAGGAAATAACCTTCACATGTCAATACATCATTTTCCATCATCAACAGGTTGTTTTCACTTTTCAACACATCACTCGATCAACTAACATCATGACACATAACTTAGCTAACAAAACTCTCAACAAGAGCACCCATTCATCTATAATGAATTTGGGCCCGATCTAAGTCTCAGTAATGAAAATTGTGTTTTAACCATATATATATATATATATATAAATATAATTTTTTTTTAAATTTGTAAGGGTCTGTTCTTTTGTTGAGGCTTATAAAGACTTTTTACACTTTTGTCATGCTAGCTGTTGGAAATTTTGAGTCACTTTGACAAGGTTTTTAAGGAGATTAATTCTTACCATCATGAGATTTCAAGTCTTATAATTTGTTATGAGATTTGAAATCTTTCATTTTGTTGCAATTGAAGTCTTGCGGATATTGCAACCCGAGCAATGAAAAGCACGATATAGTTTCAAAAGAAAATGCATAATGTCAAATGCAAAGCAAAAAAGTGAACTAAAGGATTTAAGTTTGTTATGTTTTAAAAATTAAAACAAAAACTATATTTTAAGAATATTGTCTTACAAATATATATATATATATATTCGATCTGACGGATCTATAATTGGATAAGATCCATTGTAATCGCAATGAATTCGGATCCTGATACGATCCATTGACGGACCTACCTACCAAAATTTTGAAACGTGAGAATTAAATTGTGAGAATATGGATAAATATATATTTTTTTGGTTCAAAAGAATATAACTAAGCCTATGAAAAATTAACCCACAGGAACCTCAAAACGGGTACCAACCGTTTGTGGGCCATAGAACTTTATGAGCTACAGTGGGTGGTAGTGAACTACCGAGGTGGGACTAAGCACTTTGGTTTTTTTTGGTCAAGGTAACAATACCACAGGGCAAAGCTACAGCTTGTTGTGACTTACACAACATGAATTATATTTCCATCCGTTTGCATTAGGTTTCGCAGGAAGAAATGGCTAATTGGCTATGAGAAGTCAAACTTTGATATATATGTGAGGGCATTTTCGTCCATGCACCAAGTGTTCTAACGAAACAAGAAAAAGAATTGCAGATTCTAAAGCATCAACTATACTCCAACCTACCTCTCCATCCGCAAATTTCTCTTCCATATTCATGGGGACTTCTTCCTGGTTCATGTCCACCAAGCACTGTATCTGCTTTGCTATTGGTTTCTTTCTGTTTTCTTCAAATGGGTATGCTTTAAAAGCACCATTTCGCCCACAAGACCTTCTTCCTTTCTTGCCCAGAGAAATTTCATGGCCTTTGCTCAAATATCTCAGAAGCCCAGTTGATATTCTCCCCACTTTTGTTGGTTCTGCTTCTTCTCCCAATGATACTGTGGAGTGGAAAGGTGCTTGCTTTTATGAGAACAAGGCTTGGATGGAATTCCACAACAAAAACGGCAGCGAATTCGGTGGAGGGACTCTTCATCTTGAGGCAAGGACCAATTAGAATCCCATGTTCGTAGATTTTTTTTGCTTAATTGATTATTTGAGCTTGTGGGTTTTATATATTTATTTCTGGTTTGGAGGATTTGGAGAATTGGGTGTCTGTGTATTTAAGTTCTGGAATACATCTGGCTAGTATTAGAGGAACTGGATTTGGGTTTTCTTTATTGATTTTCGTATCCATGGACTTGTGTTTTGTGAGTTTTGGGTATTTTTTTTTTTGTAGAAAATGAGCTATCTTGTTTATGGAAGATAGAAGTGTTGTTTGGTATCTAGGTATTCAACAAAAACGGTTTGGTTATTATTCTAGGAGCGAGCATGAATCTTCTGTCTCTTGCTTGGTTTTTGTCTCCATGGGCTGTTGGGAGTTGGGATTTCTTAGGTCCTATTTCAAAGTTTTGTGGGAACTGAACTATCTTGGTTTCAGATTGGTTAGTTTGACCAAATTCTCAAGAATTTCTTACAGATCTTGAAAGGTATCGGGTTACTTTACATCAGGGAGTGGTTAATTGTTAATTTATTTGTATTTAATTATTCATCAGGTTGATTTAGTTTTTGTTTCTGTGCTTTAATGGAATGGGTAGATGGCCTCTTATCATTTTTGGGTTTATTCAGAGACCTTGGATACCGTTTCTAATTCAGTGGAGTTATGGGTTTCTTCATGGGTTACTTAAGGCTTTTGTGTGTTGTTTCCTAGCTTTGGAGGTGTTATTGTGTGTGGAATTATAATTCATTGAGTATATTTGTATTTTCTTACATTTTGAATCATTACTGGTTTAATGGAAGTGTTTTTTTTTTCCTAGGTGGTACTAGATGTCATTGATATCCTTGTAGGCTATCTTAATATTTCCTATCTTATCATGTCCTAGATACACTTGACTTGGGTAATCTAGTAGCACTTAATAATGTTTCCTTCTGATTTCTTTTTTAGTTGTTATTTACATTCATGTTAATGCTTTTTAGTTTTTAATGATTGATAAAATATTTTATCATACTTTTTTTTTGATTGGTAAAAAAATATTTTATCATACTTAATGATGAGAAAGGATGGATGTTTTATTGGGAAAAGTTGATGACTGTAGTTTATGAGTTAGGTAGCCAATGGGCAACATGCTTGAAAACCACAGTTGGCCTTCTCAATTTAGTGAATATATAGTTTGTTAATATTTGCAAGACAAGACTTCTCTAAAAGATTCATGGAAGTGACAAGAGCGAGGTTCCATGGTGATTTCACGGTTTATTGCTTCCTCAATACTTGACTGCTACAAAATGTCTTCCCTACTCTTATGCCATAATTATGGACATAGGGAGGTATATGTTTAGGGCGTATATGGTTTCTTGATGCTCGTAATACTTCTCTAAAAGATTTATAGAAGCAATAAGAGAATGTTCCATGTTGTTGAATTTCACTGTTTATATGTTTGGGAGGTATGTGGACTAGGCGGCTAGCAAGGCCGACTATCAAGATCAACTTGCTTCCATAAGGATGACTATATAGTTTCTTACGCCATATTTGTGGCACATAGTGAGGGGAATCGGGAATTCTTCTAGTCAGCTTGTCAAATCATCTTGATCATCCTATTTGCAGACTTGTTTCCATTGGCCACAGTTCTTTGAAGACCCATAAGAACGCAATCATTCAGATGGTTAGTATAATGTGAACAGGTCCATAGTTTTTGCTCAGGAGATCTCCCAAGTGGGACTCATCAAATGGTGGATTGCATCCCCTTCCTTGTGTCCCCTCTGAAGATATGAGTGTTCACTCTTATAAGAAACTTGAAATAGCTGTTAATGCTGTAGTATATGAAGTTAAATCATGACTTTTGGGAGAGTTTAGATAATCTATGGGCTATACATCGGGTCATTCATTGGCTTCTTGTGACTGACTTATAGATCTGCTGAGCATATCATACTAACTTCGAATATTTCTGCTTTCTTATTTAGACTAGCAATGCTCACAGTTGGACATGTATGGATCTCTACGTCTTTGTGACCCCATATCGTGTGACATGGGACTACTACTTCATTGGTCGGGAGCATACCCTTGAGTTCAAAGATTGGGAGGGGAAATCCGAGTTTGAATATGTGAGTTTCTTCTTTCTACTATCTAGGACTTACTATGTGTTCCAATTCTATTATGAAGCATGTATTTCTGTATGAAAAGTGTCTTATCTCTGACATCAGGTGAAACATAATGGCGTTTCGATTTTCCTCATGGAATCTGGAATGCTGGGAACTCTTGAAGCACTGTGGGATGTATACCCATTATTTTCAAATACGGGATGGGGTGAGAGCTCAAACCTTGCCTTTCTCGAGAATCATATGGGGGCCTCCTTTGGACAGCGTCCTCAGCCATGGGTTACAAACATTAGTGTCGATGATATTCACTCAGGAGATTTCTTAGCTATATCAAAAATTCGGGGTCGTTGGGGCGGTTTTGAGACTCTAGAGAAGTGGGTTACTGGAGCTTATGTTGGTCATACTGCTGTTTGCTTAAAGGATTCTGAAGGAAAACTATGGGTTGGAGAATCTGGACACGAAAATGAAGAGGTAAGACCATACACAATGCTAAAAGTTTAGATATTGTAGTCACTTAGTAAACCTGAAACTCTTATTTGGTCTAATTTGTAACACCTTCAAAATGGCCTTATGGTTTGCTCTTCATGAATTTTTCGATATACTCTTTTATTTTCTCCCTTTTTATCTGCATCTTGATGGTTTCTTTGCTCTTAACCTGATTCTGATGAACAAACATTCCATAAATGTATAATTGCGAGCTTTCATTCTGTAGCATCAACTGCAGAAATGGTTATTGCAAACTTTAGTTTTGATATGGGAAGAGTTGAGAGATGAGAAGCGAAGAGAGTCTATGCACTAAAAGAGTTCCTTAGACTGTGTGCTGCTCTATGGTTTGCCCAGACCCTTTAAAACCCCTGGTTACTAGTATTGACGAAACATGACATGGGTATGTGTATGATTTCCGCATCAGATATGACTCATCATATTTTTATATATTATATGTAGAAAATATAAGTTTTTAAATTTGAAAGAAAATATTATTGTTGTATAGAAAAATATTACAATATTAGTTATATAGCCGTGTCCCAGTACCCTCTGATTTGGGGTCGAACAAGCTGACACTTGGATCTCTATCGGTACTGGCACGGTACTTGAAGCTGGTATCCATACCCGGGCAACAAAGGTGCTATTAAAAGAAAGATTAGAAGACTGAAGTCTCTGACATAAGCATCTTCCAAAAGAAAATTTTTGCATCATCACATGAGGTACACAATCCTTATATTCAAAATGGATGACCATTGATAATTCTCATCTTGGTGCAATGCTGGAATATATCTCCTTCAAGTAGAATCTTCCAATTTCATCGGCACTTTTCACAAAAGATGCTTCCATTTAGTATGCTTACCTTAATGTGCACATGCGTTAATGGAAGTTGAAGCTCGGAATTGAGAATATTGCTCTTTGATAAATTTTGGGTTTCATTGTTTGTCCATTCTAAAAGATTTCAAAGGGTATGAATGAATCCATCAAATAAATAAATAAATAAATTTATATAAAAAAAGAGAGTTCAAAGGGTACTAATGTTCTAGTTTTATAACAGGCTGGAATGCCATAACTAATGGGTATCCTTTTGGTCAGTGAGACTCTGTCTTGTAACAATCTCGATGCGGACCACCATCTTACGTATGGTTGGACCCTTTCTGATAGGGCCGGCCCGTCCATTAAGCCATCAAAGCCCGCGTTTTAGGCCTCAAAAAAATGAAGGCCCCAAAGCGTGGGCTTTGATGGCTTTATGAACATGATTTAGTGAAAAGAAACCCTAAAAAATGCCCCATTTTATAGCGAGTCCAGAACCTGATTTAGTGAAAAGAAACCCTAAAAAAGGCCCCATTTAAAAAAAGTCCCCATTTTATAGCGAGTCCAATTTAAAAAGTCCCCATTTAGAATTCTCGTTTTAGGCCTCCAAATGGCTTGGGCCGGCCCTGCTTTTTGAGTTCATGTATTTAACACCATTTATTACGACCCAATAACAAATTAAGAGCCTTTAAATGCCTCAAATTCCTTCTAGAAACTCTCATAAACTCATATTTAAAGGGGTCTTTTATAATTTGAATAAGTGCAGACCCTATAGTTTTATATTTTACTTATCAATATTAATTTTATTACTTATCTTGAGTATAATCGAGAAAAAGAAAGAAATGAGAGTAGGAGGTATGACATCTTCCTCTCTCTTCTTTCTCCCCTGTTCAGCGTCACATTTGACTGTCAGACTATTTTTCTACTTTTTTTTTTTCTCTCTCTCATTTGGGTTGTCTATTTTTGATCTCTCACAATTTTTCTCTCTCCCCTCTTTCAACAGTCATTGTAGACTTAATTTTTATTATAATTTTTTCCAACACTTGGGTTCCCCCTTTATTATTCTTAAAAAAAATCTCTAACGATGATTTTATCAAAGTGCATCTTGACAATGGTGTAATTTATATGAATGTAGGACCCTTTACATAAGAAAAGACATCATACATAGATCTCATATTAGAGAAAATTTCTAGAACAAAAAGTTCATCAGGCGATTCCTCGGGCGCCTCAGGCTACCGCTTTAGGCGTCCATGAGGTATGTTACCTCAAGTCGCCTTGACAACTATGTTACTGAGATACCACCCTTCGTACATTATCCGACAAGGATGTTTTACTTAGCACATTTTCCGGTGCAACGGCTTACTTTTGCCCTTAGGCCATTTTGATGGTAGTCGGTTCATACAAAACTCATCATGCATCAATACTTTTGTGTATCTTTCTTTCTCTCTTACTTACTTTCTTACTTTGCCTTTGTCTTACTTGTATCCTTAATAGTACCCTTAATTTTCTCTTTATACATGTGCATGTTTTACAATAGTGCGGGCACGATGATACATCCTTAGTTAAATTATACTTAGGACTAATAGTTAAGGTCCATAGGAAATTTCATCATAGCATCTCAATCCACTATGTTAACAGACCTAGGCAAGCGAGACTCTCGTCAAAGGTTCCTTTACCCAAGAATAGATCATGTATATCAATTTAAATAAATACAACATGACATTTATAATTCCAAACAAATTAAACATGCTTTGTTCACAATTTATTTTTTGATATGCATAATTCACAATTTATTCAATATCAACACGACCTTTTTAATCAAGATCAAAATCATAAACACATCATATAATTTAGCAATCATAGATCTCATAGAGTATACCCAAAAATCACACTAACATATGCCCTAGTTCACAAAGAGAACACATTCATCATCCAAACATTCCATATGTTTCATTCCAACTTCCGGAATACATCCATTCCTCCACATACATTCTCATAACTCCAAATTAATACTCAATCCCCTTGTTCAAGCATGAATCATAAATTCACAGGGTTATTTACATCCTACTTTGAGAATTCTTGAGAAATAATACACAAGTGATGATAGAAATTCATAGATCTCATTTATTTTCAAATTCTTACATAGATCTATCCTTTTAACTCTTACTTTAGATTAATATTCAAGAAATTGAGAACTAGGGATTATTATTTACCTTTCTTGATCACTTCCCTACAATCTTTCGCTTGCGAATGAGGCTTGATCTAGATCTTCAAGTCCCTTTCCTTCTTTCCTGATCGAACCCTTGAACTCCCTAAGTTTCTCCCTTTAGATCTCTTAGAAAACTCTCTATTTTCTCTCCTTTAGGTTTAGGAGACTCTTCGAACCCTAAACTCATGAAATAGAAGCTATTTACAAGGTTTGGAACCCTAAGGAGTTAAAACAAGTCGAAATTCGCAATTTCTTGGAAAAACCCCGCCCAAGCGATCGATCGGCCCTTCCGCCGATATATATATATATATATATATATATGTATGTATATTTAAGTCTTTTGTTATTTTTTTGTTATCTTCGATTTCATGCAATTTATTCATTAAAAGAGCTAAAATGAACAAAATAAATAGGTTTTCTATTTCTAGATATCCAACATTAATTTTCATGGGAAAGCATGCATTAAAATCAATGACATTTCTCTAGAAATTCATAGAATTGGCACGAATGCCGAGGAATTTAATTCGGGTCTTTACAAAAGCTGAGAAATAGTTATGTCTACATGCATATGGAGACAATAGGGTCATCACTATCTTATATTACACTGTGTATTTTAAACGGGTGAAGTACCTGTTTTAACACATATTTAATTCTTACATTTCATCAGATTTCAGTGTGAGATCTGGATTGGATTTTGTCTTTCTTTTCTTACATTTAATTCATATATTTTTGCCATAAATTATGTTTTACATTTTTACAGCAGAAAGATTCAAAATAGCTAATTTACCATCATACTGGTGTATTTCCTTGTTATATGTATGACACAATTAGTAAGATATCATACTGCATAATAGTCTGCTATAATCCTTATTATTGTATATCTTGAAATATATTTTCGAATCTACAAATCTTACTCATTGGGATTCCCTGAGTTCGATGCTCCAGACCCATTGTTCGATTTTGACACCCGTACCAGTGCAACATGGTTACTGTGAGAGGAAAAATTCCGGAAGGACACGCGTCAGCAGCAGCTACTTCCACGTCCTGGTTTACTGGTAGAAGGTTGGAGCGGAGGGTGTGGCACCCTGACCTGTACTCCGATGGTAAAGTCAGTAGGGGTAGAAGATGGTGAACAGTAAGCACAAGAACAAACACTGAAAAATACTCAAGGCACTAGGAGCACTGAACACGTATTCTCGGATCTGGGTTAATGATCCAGTGTCTTGTGCACTAAAAATCACGGGGTTTTTATAGGGCAAGGTTGGTATGGCCATCGATGACCATGGATGGCCATAGGTGTCCATACCACGTGTCTTAGCACTCATTGCCAAATATCTGAGATATATCTGCCGTCGGTTGCATTACACGTGAGAGCCTCCTCTAAGTCCAATCGGACGGGATCGGACGGTACGCAGAAGTGACCAGCATTAAATGCCAAGACAGTGCTTTCGGCACGAAACGGCGAGTTCGGCACACTTGTCGGAATTATGGATCGCCTCCTGATCACTTCCTCCTACGAGTCGGTCTCGTTGTTGACCCAAGCTCGGTTACGGCGTAGATGCCTCAAAACACAGCACGACCTCGTTGTCGGTGAGACAACGGTCTCGTTGTTCGCGCAACGACAACGACGTTGTCAAGAGCACAACGTTCACGTTGTGCTTTAGGCAACGAGCACGTCGTCAAAGTCACAACGGAAACGTTGTTCTGCAAGAGAACAAAGACGTCGTAATGCGCACAACGGGATCGTTGTGCATCGGACAACGTGTGATCCCGATATTTTAAGCTCGTGACCCCAACTTGTGTCCACGTGTCACTTTCATGAACAAAACGACAAAAACGAGCTGGTCCCTCAACGCTGAGCTGAAATACGAATTTTATCCGTTACAATTTGCCCCTTTATGATGCTTGGAACGTAGTTCGAAGCGTCATAAACGAACAAAAAGATCATACCTGGCACCACTCCGGAAGGCGAAACGTTGCGTGCTTTAAACGCTTATTGAGAAGGTCGACCGTTCACGCCAGCTGGTCACGCGTGCGAACCGTCGCGTCTCTTTAATACAGGCAGGCTGTCATCATTGCCGATTTAAGTTTCGAGAACGCTTTAATGACCCCGACGGTTATAATACTTGTTGAAAAGACGATCTTGCCACTGCTCTTAATTCCGTTGATACAGGTGTACGCCTCAGATGAAGGGTAGTGGTGTACTTTCGCAAACCAGAGATGCTTATAAAATCCCACCGAATCCTCCTTCTCTTTCACCCTGTCTCATCAAGCACTGTTACTCTGCCGAATTCTCTTCTCATCTGAAAGTTCATCTTCCTCAAGCTCTTCAACAATCTCTCTGAGTTCTTTGGTTCGGTACGCCCTTCACCCCTATCTCTTATTATTTCTTTACTGTTTCTCCATTTCTCCCTTCTCTGGTTCTCAGAGTGATTCTGCTCTGTCTACTCTGTTGCTCTGTTTACTGTTTTTGCCCTTCTTCGCTGTTTCTTCCAATCACCATGGCCGCCATCGTTCCCGTAGAACCCGCTAGGTTAGAGGAAGTTAGAGGCCCCTCCGATGATGAGGCCAGTTGCACAGGTAGCGCACCTCATGGTGCCTACATTGAAAAATCCTCAGCTCTGCGCCAACACCAGTTGGTACATCTGAACCGTTACAGGGAACGTTTCGACTTCCCTTCCAACGTCAATCTCCACTTCAAGCGAGATGATGTTATCATTGATAGGCGATCTGCCTGTACTGTTGTCTATCTCTCTCAGCTTGAGGCTGGCCTTCGCTTCCCTCTTCATCCCGTCTTGGATGAGGTCCTGTCCACCCTGCAACTTGCTCCGGGGCAGATGCACCCGAGCTTCCACAAGTACATGTCCATGATGATCAAATTCATCAAGGACGGCTACCCAATAGAGGCTAGGCACCTATTCCACTTCTGCCATGCTGTCAGATGCCGAAACAATGACGATGGTTTGTACTCCTACTATTCGTGGAACAAGAAACCTCTGTATCCAGAGCTCGTCTCAGGCATTCTCGATAGAGAAAGAAAATGGAAAGCCACTCCATTCGTCGTCTCTGGCGGCTGGAAGGCAGAGAATTCCCTGGTCCCCAACGTCTTCCGAGTGGAAGCAGGTATACCACTTTACCACTTTAGTCACCCGTTGTCCGTTGTGCACCATTGTCCTGACCCCAATCTCGTTGTGCGTTGTATGCTCTCGCCTTACTAACTCTCGTTGTACTCGTTTGCTTTCCTGTGTGCAGTTGACCCGAAGAAGTTCCCGTACAAGAAGTTGGCCCCAGAAGAAGAAGGCCTCCTTACTGGTATTCGCCGTGCTCGAGGTGGGGAATACATCAGGTGGAAACCACTCAACCCCGACACGCGGGTCTCGGCCAGCACTCCAGCAACTACCCAACAACAGCAACAGCAACAGCAACAAGGCGCCTCCACTTCCTCACCTTCACCAGCCCTTCATCTAGCTGAAGAAGAAGAAGAAGAAGATATGACTGACACAAATCCACCCCCGCTAAGCAGGAAGCCGAGGTCCGCTCGTCCTACGGTTCAGCCGCCACCACTGCCACCACCGCCAACGAAGAAGAGGGGCCATTCTTCCAAGGGTACAGCGACTGCTGACCCGAAGAGAAAGATGCCCACCCAGGCCGAGTATGAGGCCAGGAAGAAGGTTAAGGCGGACAAACGCCTGGAGAAAGAGAGCGCAGTCATTACCGCTCCTCCTTCCACCTCTCCCGCTCCTCCAACAAGCCCAAGAGCAACGGTGACAACGGCAGTGCCCGAGGTCAGCTCGGAGCCTGGCCCTTCTCAAGCTGCCACTGCCCTCGCAAGCACGAGCTCCGCTGTGGTTGCCTTGGCCGCAACGGAAGCCGGCACAACGAGTCTCCCGGCCAGTATGCTGCCGTCCTTCGTTCAGTGCTGGTCTCCCGACTTCTCTCGGTTCGGGATACCGACCGTGAACGAATCGGTGAAGAGCTCGGAGACGGCCGCCCGAGCTATAACTTACGCGATGAGGTTGCCCCAGGACATCGCCGAGGTCGGCCAACTTCACTTGTCCGAGTTGTCCTACGCCGCCTGCCAATCGGTGGCGACAGTAAGCTTCTCCCTCTCTCGTCTTCTTCCTCAACTGTTGGAGATATTACTTCTCGTTGTGCTAACGCACAGACACTTCCTTGCAGATGAATACGCTCGTGCAAGAGCTCTGTGATCGCAACCAGAATAAGTACACCCAGCTGCGAGATGGGATCAATTACTGGAAGGATAGGACGGAGACTTTGGAGCAGACTCTCGCTGAAGAGAGACTCAAGGCAGACTTTGATCTGTCTCAATCCAAGGCTGATACTGTTCGTGCTGAGGTAAGGCTAAACACTGCCACCAAGGTACGGGAGAAGGCTGAGGCCGAGGCACGATCAGCAAAGGAGGCCGAAAAGAAGGCCAAGCAGGAGGTGGAGAACGCTGTTGTACGCATCAGCGAGCTGGAGCATGTCTCCCAAGTCTTGGGCAGACAGCTGGAGGAGACTGAGGCAGCCAGGGTAGCACTGACAGAGGAGCTCGAGGAGGCCAAGAAAGCCAAAGAGGACATCGAGAGGTCCGTGACCCTGAGACTGCAACAGCACTATCAGTCTCAGCTGGACACGCTCTTGGACGAAGATCGGGCTGAGACCGAGAAGGAGGTTCTCGAATCACTTCGCCAACAAGGACGCTTGAAAGAAGACAATGAAGAGGACGTAACCACGTTCTCCGAGCTTCCGAGCAAAGAACTGATCGAGCTCGACAACGAGCCCGAGGTACAAGGCGTCGAGCTGCCTCACTTTCTTGAAGGTCCTGCACCCCTCCCGACCGAACTATCCTCCGAACCAGCTGCCCCAGAACTCCCTGCTGCCGATGAAGCTACTCTGGTGGAAGCCCCGACTGCTGAAGCCTCTACTCCCGCTCCTGCTGCAACGATGTTAGATGCTGATCTTGAGCTCGTCTAAACTTCTGCTCCTCTGATCCCTTGCTCCTTCCTATGTTTCTGCTTCTCTCTTTCGTCGATGTAAATTCTCCTTTTTCTCTCCTGTGGGGAGTTATCACTGTTATTGCCCCGAGATAGGCTTTTGATATGAATAGATCGCTCATCTTTTTTTTTTTATTTGTGTTTGCACTTCTCTTCACCTCGTAGCGTAATACGACGCATGCACACAGAATAAGAAAAAAACACAACGTGAGTAGTTGAATGATTTTTCACAGTTCACTGCACCGATGTTAATACGGTGCCTCGCTATGTGAATGTTTGAATATTCGTGGTAATTATAACTGTTACACACTAAATAAATTATTTTGATCAAAACACTACGAGCAGAACACTATGAGTAGAGCGCTATGATCAAAGCACAACGAACAAGCACTACTAGTAGAGCACTACGATTAAGTACTACGATCAAAGCACCACGAGTTAACACTACGGGTAAAGCGCTACGATCGTTCACTACGAGTAAAGCACTACGATCGTTCACCATGAGCAAAGCACTACGATCGTTCACCATGAGCAAAGCACTACGAAAAATCACTTATGAACAAGCATTGCGAGCAAGCACTGATCCAGACACATCATTCGCGTAATTCACTGTGAATGCAATCTGACAAATAAAATTCATAGGACGAACGCAATGTAACTCAGTTCCGAAGCACATGCTCAGAGGATGTCATTAGGTTAAGCCACTCGATTTGCTCAGATGACATCCTTATATAAGCCACTCGTGTTCGTCATGAGTACGTTGTTCGGTCAAAACTTTATTTGAATTACTTGCAAAACATTCACAATATTACACTGATGAACCAGACAGAGAACAATGTAGACAATGAACGGGCACACAACGAGCAGGCACATAATATAGCAAATCACATGTTGAAATATGAGCATTATGATTATGTAAGATCACTGAAAAACTTGTAAGCACAATGATGCATGTAAACAGCATATCTCAGATTCTATTGAAAGAATTGCCTCAGATTCATGATGTTCCAAGATTTCGAGATGAGGTTACCTTGCAAGTCTTTCAAGTAGCAGACTCCAGGACTTCCCAATCGTTCTACGATATAGGGCCCTTCCCAGTTTGGTCCCAACTTGCCACTGTTAAGCTCTCTCGTATTCTGGAACACTCTTCGGAGACGAGATCACCGACCTGTAGCACTCTCCGTTGTACTTTCTTGTTGTAGGCTTTCCTCAATCGCTGCTGGTACCTCCTCATCTGAATGTTGGCATCTTCTCGCTTCTCTTCTAGCAGGTCAAGATGAATAGCCATGAGTACTGTGTTCTGATCTTTCTCTCCATCCTTCTTCTTGCTGTGCCAAGAACGCACTGTAGGCAAACTGGTCTCTGTAGGAATGACAGCCTCCATGCCGTACGCTAGAGAGAAAGGAGTTTCATTGGTAGGGCTCCTTGGAGTCGTTCTGTACCCCCACAAAACGTTGTGCAGCTCGGTGGTCCACTTCCCCTTCGAATCTTCCAATCTTCTCTTCAAGGCATTGAGAATATTCTTGTTGGCTGCCTCGGCCAATCCATTCCCCTGAGGATAATAAGGGGAAGAGAAGACGTGCTTGATCTTCAGCTCGCTGCAAAAGTCGGCAATCAGC
The DNA here is from genome assembly GCA_015143295.1 of Tetracentron sinense. Lineage (NCBI taxonomy): Eukaryota > Viridiplantae > Streptophyta > Magnoliopsida > Trochodendrales > Trochodendraceae > Tetracentron > Tetracentron sinense. Next base: position 8,312 of record JABCRI010000339.1, on the reverse strand, counting down.
CGTCCTGAGAACTGCTTCCCGTTGTCAGTAACGATAGACTGCGGTATGCCAAATCTGCAGATGATGTGCTCCCACAAGAACTTCTTCACCTCTTGTTCTCTGATACGTGCAAGGGGAACGGCTTCAATCCACCGTGAGAAGTAGTCAGTTGCCACTAGAAGAAAGATCAGATTCCCTGAAGCCCTCGGGAAAGGTCCCACAATATCAAGTCCCCACCGCGCAAATGGCCAAGGTTGTGATACAGTGCTGAGCTCTTGAGCTGGAGCATGAATCAAGCGAGCAAACCGCTGGCACTGGCTGCACCTCTTCACGTACTTCTGAGCATCGGCCTGCATATAAGGCCAGAAGTAACCTTGCCCCAGAGCTCGATGGGCAATGGTTCTCCCGCCCGAATGAATGCCACATATACCTTCATGTAGCTCAGCAAGTATTTTCTCCACGTCTACAGGATGAACACACTTCAGCAAGGGACCACCAAAAGATTTCCTGAACAATTCTCCTTGCACCAAGGTATAACGAGATGCCTTGAACTGAATGCGTCTCGACTCCTTCACACTGATAGGAAGAACTCCGTCCTTCAGATAAGCCACCAACCCTGTCATCCAGCTCGGGACTGGATTGACAAAGAACACTTCTCGCTGTGCCTGAAGAGTTATCGAAGGATACTTTTGAAACTCCATCAGAATAGCCCTGGGCTCGTCAGCCTGCACCATGGAAGCTAGATACGCCAAAGCATCAGCATGCCTGTTCTCATCCCTCCGGGTGTGCCTAATCTCCACAACGGTAAATGTTTCACACAACGAACGAACGAGAGTAGCATACTGCTTCATCCGATCGTCCTTGCATTCATAAACACCATTCACCTGATTCACCACGAGCTGTGAATCACAAAACACTCTCAACGTGGTGATCTGTAGCTCTCGTGCACTCCCCAACCTAAGGAGTAAGGCTTCGTACTCAGCTTCGTTGTTGGAGGCAGTGAACCCAAGATGCGACATCTTCTGCACCTTGATGTTGTCCGGACTCATAAGCACAACGCCCAGTCCTGAACCACTGAAATTGGAAGATCCGTCCACGTATAACAGCCAACCGCTCCATTCCGTCGACTCGGCCCCCTCCACAACGGCATCTCCGTTGTCAACTTCAATTGGGAGCTCCCGTAGATCAACAACCATGTCCTCTGCCTCCTCTTCCACAGGGAAATCAGAAAGAAAACCCGCCATCGCTTGCCCCTTCTCTGAACTCCTGGCCCGATACTGGATATCGAACTCACTCAGAGCTACTGCCCACTTTGACATCCTCCCCGCCAGCTCGGGTCGTTCCAGTACGGCTTTCAAAGGATACGTTGTGATGACAACGATAGAATGAGCATGAAAGTACGGACGAAGCTTCTCTGCAGAAAAGACAAGAGCCAGACACACCTTCTCGAGCTTGCTATAATTGCACTCTGCCTTGAGAAAGGTTTTGCTGATGAAGTAGACAGGCTTCTCCACGCCATCACAGCTCCTTACCAGGACGGAACCAAGGGCTTGCTCTGAAACAGACAAATAGAGATATAAGACTTCACCTGGCTCTGGCACCGAAAGGATAGGAGCTGAGCCTAAATACTCCTTCAAGGCAAGGAAAGCTCGGGAACACTCTGGGGTCCACGCAAAAATGGAGTCCTTCCTCAACAGCTCGAACAGAGGTTTGCAACGATCGGATGACTTGGAGATAAATCGGTTGAGCGCAGCAATCCGGCCTGTCAGCTTCTGGATCTCCTTCTTCGACTTAGGCTCTGGCATGTCCAGCAAAGCACGGATTTGAGCTGGATTAGCCTCAATCCCCTGCTGACTCACAAGATAACCCAAAAATTTCCCCGAGGTGACTCCGAAGGTGCACTTCTCTGGGTTGATCTTCAGATTGAAAGATCGCAGCACAGAGAAAGGTTCAGCAAGGTCTGCCACAAGAGTACCTCGTACTCGACTCTTCACAACGATGTCGTCGATGTACACTTCAACCGTCTTGCCAAGGAGTGACCCGAACATGAGATTCATCAGACGTTGATAAGTGGCACCCGCATTCTTCAAGCCAAAAGGCATCACCCGATAACAGAACAAACCTCGCTCTGTTATGAAGGTGGTCTTCTCTCGATCTGCTTCCGCCAGAAGGATCTGGTTATAGCCCGAATAACCATCCATGAAGGATAACATCTCGTGGCCAGCAGTGGCGTTGATGAGCCTGTCTATCCTTGGCATGGGAAAAAAGTCCTTGGGGCACGCCTTGTTGACACCGGTGAAGTCGATGCAAACTCTCACCTTCCCGTTCTTCTTAGGCACAGCCACAACATTGGCTATCCAGTCAGGATACTGCACCTCCTGAATGAACCCGAACTGGATCAGCTTGTCAATCTCCTCATTCACTGCATCATGATAAGCTGGAGCAAGCCTCCGAGGTTTCTGCTTCACTGGAGGGATGGCAGGATCAGCATTGAGGTGATGGCAGATAACACTCGGATCGATGCCAGTCATGTCTTTGTGAGACCATGCAAAGACATCAAGATTCTGCTTAAGGAAGTTCAGTAACTCGAGCTCCTCCTCCGTTGTCAAGCTCGTCCCGACCTGCAACACCTTTGGCTCTTCCTCTGTTCCCAAATTGACGGCTTTCGTGGGCTCGACGGAAGGTCTGCACAACGATGTCTCCGAGCTCTCTTCCACAACGGGAGCGACCTGTAACTGCTATGAGGGCACAACGGAAGCAGGAAAATCGCACTTCTGTGATGCCAACTGATCGCCTCTAATCTCCTGAGGCCCGTCCTGCGTTGGGAACTTCAACACCTGGTAGTACGAGGACGGGACAGCCTTCATCTCATGGGTCTACCAACGACCCAAGATGACATTGTACGGTGATAGCGCGTCCAGGACGGAAAACCTGGTCTGGAGGACAACGGGTCCAGCCACAACGGGCAAGACAACGTCGCCTACAGGCTTTATCGAGCTACCATCAAATCCGTACAGGGGCGTCTGAGCAGGGATGAGGACGGAAGGATCCAGCTTCATCTAAGTGAAAAGCATGAAGGTACAAGATGTCCGCTCCACTCCCCGAATCCACGAGCACTCTCTTGATGTCGAAGTCTCCTATTCTCATGGTGAGAACAAGAGCATCATAGTGAGGCCGGATCACTCCTGCCAGATCACGATCAGTGAAGGTGAGTGCCTGTTCAACGCTTCTGCTAGGCACTTGCACCTGGCACACTGCAGCCTCATGAGACAGCTTCCTGGCCTTCGCCCTGAAGTTCCTCTCCACATCAGTTTCCGGCGTGTGCACGCGGCAAATGACATTGATCGTGCCCAAGGAAACTCCTCCACTGGTACTGGGATTATTGGCGGGTTCTCTTCCACGAGATTGGGACACCGGCTCCCTGGTACTCTCCGCACCGCCGTTGTCAGGAGCGAGATACTCTCCCAAGTACCCCTCCTGAACAAGCCTCTCTAAGTATTCCCTTAGAATACGACATCGGTTGGTGAGATGACCACGACTCTTGTGATAGTGACAGTACTCATGCACCCGTGGTCCCGATGTAATATCCTGCACCGCCCTCGCCGGCCACTCAAAGTATGGCTGATCTTCCATTGACCTCATGATGGTCGCCGGGCTGACCGTGAAATTGATGCGCGGTGCCTGATCTGCAAAAGATCGCCTCTCATTAGGCTGTACGCCTCTCTCGTGCTGTACTTGAGGCTGCACTTGGCGTGGCTGATACTGCTGCCTCGCCTGCTGGTCGTTAGGACGCCTCTCCGTCCTGCTCTGATATTGGTTAAAATTTCTCTCCAGCGGGCGCCGATCCGGCTGATCCCGCTGGGTCACATACACAACTTTCTCTTTCCGCTTCCTCGGTGGCGAGTCCTCAGATGATGAAGACTCGTGTTGCTGCTTCTTCTCCTTCCTCTTCGATGATCGGTGTGCCCTCTCCACGACATCCACCGCTCTCACTCTGGGCTTCGGTACTGACACGACGGATACGTCCTCCTCGTACCTCCCGTACTTGGTGGCACGTACCATCAACTCGTCCATCTTGACAGGATAGTCAAGAGCTAAGGACTTGTAGAGCTCGGAATGCTTGGGGATAGCATTCTTGAAAGCGGCGATGCAGCTTGCTTCGTCAACCTTGTCAATATCGTGGACTTCATCGGTGAAACGCGAAATGAAGTCCTTCAAGGATTCGGCCGGCTTCATCCTCAAGGAGAAGAGAGTATCTGCACCTGCCTTCTTCTTCTTATTGATGATGAAGCGATCAATAAAGGCCGACCTGAGCTCTGAGAAGTTGCTGATGGAGCCAGGAGGCAAGTTCCGAAACCACTTCGATGCTGCTCCCGACAGGCTGTTGGGGAAAGCCTTACAATAAAGATCATCATCTGGGTTGCGAACAGCCATCGCATGCTTGAAGTCAAACAAATGCTCCTCCGGGTCCGTCTTTCCAGTGTACATGGAGAAGATCGGAGTTATGAACTTGGAAGAAGTATAGGACTGGTTGATGGCATCCGTGAAAGGAGAGTTCTCAACGTTCTCCTTTGCTGACTGAGCAAAGTGGTCAGGAATCCCTCCCTTCATGCTTTTAACACGAGCACCGATTAAAGCCTCCACCTCCTTGGCTGTTACCCAAGTCTTCTGGGTGTCTGCACCTCCGGTACCCACTCTCAGGTCCTCTCTTCCTGCTCCTTCTCTGAAATCCACACGATCCGAAGGGATGCTCTGCTCTGCCCGAACCGGAGGCTGCCTTACATCCCCTTCAGTAGGAAGAAGCACAAACCTGGTCTCACGGTTCTCCGGGGCAGAAGGAGAAGAAGAGAAGTCAAACTGACGTCTCAAGGAAGGCCTCTGCAGTGGCACCTCCTCCACCTCGAGCCTGCTATGCTCGAACGCCTCCAGCCTTGCTTGCATCAACTGTTGCTGCCTGGTGATTTGATCCAGAACAGACTGCTGCAGTTGCAGCATCGCCAAGACGCGATCTGAAACAGAGAGCTCAGCAGGGGGAGGCACGGTCCTCTCTGGTTGCCCAGACGAAGGACTGGCTCCAGGAATGTGCACGACAGAGGGTATGAAAGAAGTGGAATGAGGGGTTTGATCCTCATGCCCGAATACTTCTGACTGATCAGCCATGATCACAGAGAGCGAAGGGGGGGGGGGGTCCGTTTATTATTTCCCACAGACGGCGCCAATTTTGTGAGAGGAAAAATTCCGGAAGGACACGCGTCAGCAGCAGCTACTTCCACGTCCTGGTTTACTGGTAGAAGGTTGGAGCGGAGGGTGTGGCACCCTGACCTGTACTCCGATGGTAAAGTCAGTAGGGGTAGAAGATGGTGAACAGTAAGCACAAGAACAAACACTGAAAAATACTCAAGGCACTAGGAGCACTGAACACGTATTCTCGGATCTGGGTTAATGATCCAGTGTCTTGTGCACTAAAAATCACGGGGTTTTTATAGGGCAAGGTTGGTATGGCCATCGATGACCATGGATGGCCATAGGTGTCCATACCACGTGTCTTAGCACTCATTGCCAAATATCTGAGATATATCTGCCGTCGGTTGCATTACACGTGAGAGCCTCCTCTAAGTCCAATCGGACGGGATCGGACGGTACGCAGAAGTGACCAGCATTAAATGCCAAGACAGTGCTTTCGGCACGAAACGGCGAGTTCGGCACACTTGTCGGAATTATGGATCGCCTCCTGATCACTTCCTCCTACGAGTCGGTCTCGTTGTTGACCCAAGCTCGGTTACGGCGTAGATGCCTCAAAACACAGCACGACCTCGTTGTCGGTGAGACAACGGTCTCGTTGTTCACGCAACGACAACGACGTTGTCAAGAGCACAACGTTCACGTTGTGCTTTAGGCAACGAGCACGTCGTCAAAGTCACAACGGAAACGTTGTTCTGCAAGAGAACAAAGACGTCGTAATGCGCACAACGGGATCGTTGTGCATCGGACAACGTGTGACCCCGATATTTTAAGCTCGTGACCCCAACTTGTGTCCACGTGTCACTTTCATGAACAAAACGACAAAAACGAGCTCGTCCCTCAACGCTGAGCTGAAATACGAATTTTATCCGTTACAGTTACCATCAGGTCTGACTTCTGAGAACTGTTTTTTGGTCAATTTACTTCCTCTTTTATACTTCAGTGAGGCACGGTGTACCTTTGTTTTTATCTAATCTCACGAGACTAACTACACAGAGATATCAACGGAATGTTGGCATTATGGCTGAGAAATAGGAAACAGTGGTAAGAATTAAGGGATCTTAATTCCATTGTTGGGTACTAATTTTCTGTAAACTGCTTATATATTTGAATGTTAGTTACCTAACATGTCTATTTATATAGATAATAAAAATGAATTTCATTTGTAATTTAACTTGTGGAATAGTGGAGTCCTGTAAACTTCCCAAGGCCACAGTACAATTGAACTGGACAAGTAAATAAATAGTTCATAGTTCATACTCAACATTTGCAAGATTAATATCCAATAATAGGTGTTTCCTTTACATGTTAACCGAAAGATATAAATTAACTGGACCTAGGTATCCAGGGATACTTTGTCTTATTGTCTCTTGTCTCATACAATTGGACTGCTGTTTCAGTGGAATAGCATGCACCTCTCTTACTTGAACCGTGGTACATTATTGAACCATTGTACTTGGACGAACTATTGGATATTAAGTTAGGTGTTGCGCCACATGTATCAAATTTCAATTTAGAGTTAGCGCTGAAATTGTGATTTCCAAATTTATTGCAGGGAGAAGATATTATTGCTGTGTTGCCATGGGATGAATGGTGGGAATTTGAGCTGTCTAAAGATGACTCCAATCCCCAAATCGCATTGCTTCCCTTGCATCCTGACACGCGGGCCAAGTTTAATGAGTCTGCTGCTTGGGAGTATGCAAGAAGCATGTCGAACAAACCGTATGGTTATCATAACATGATATTCAGCTGGATAGACACCATAGACGGGAACTACCCACCACCCTTGGATGCACATTTGGTATGCAATTCTTAATTCCATTTGTATTATTTTCTTTCCAGGTTAGGCTTACAATATAAGATGGATGTTTTACTTTACTTTTCTTTTCTTTTTTTTTTTGATTGGTAAGAGAGATGTTTTACTTTTCTTTTCTCTTAGTCGCTCCTTATTCCTCTTATTTATGATTTTAGTGTTTGCTTACAATTTTTTGACAGGTTTGTACATGAAAGTGTGGTCCAACTCACTAGGATTATGAATGGTAGTCTTGGTTCGTGTAAGGCTTAAATATATGAGTTGATTTCTTTGTGATATGGGGATTGAGTCCAAGCTCATACTAAACTCGTCTATTCAACTCAAACTTAGTTGAGTCATGAGTGTTCAAACTTTTCTTAGAATGCATCAAAATTGGCAAGAATTGGATTAATTAGTAATTTAGTATATACTTGGTCTAGATTAAAATTTTTATAGAATGAGTATACCAAGATGAGGATGTTGAGATTAATGATTGGAAAGACTAGGAAAGATAAGATCGGAAATCAACTCATTCGAGAGAATCTAACGTAGTCAAAATGTTCAAGTGAAGCCTAGGTGATTAAAGTTCCCTAGGTGAGGCATTGCCAAATTTTACTTTTTCTTTGAAAATTATGAAGATTGTGCAAGTGCCCGCCTAGACCATGATTAGGCGATAGGGGTTCTGGCTAGGTGAGGCAGTGGCTTATAGGCCCTATACTAAGAGAATCTGGGAGTAACTCCAGTAGGTAAAAATAAGAGAGAGTTGATTGAGATGGTTTGGGCATGCTTAATGAAGACCAGTGATGACACCACTGAGGAGTTAGTTGGGCCAAGTTGAAGGCTATAAAAGGGCGAGGAGAAGGCCGCAAAGGACATGGATAAGTTTGTTCAATAGATTTGATAACACTTCTCTAACCAAAGATATGGATTTTTTGACAGACTAGAATGACATAACATGAGTCGTGTTGCCAACTCCGGCCTAAATATGTTGTGAGAAGAAATCCATGTCCTAGGTGGAATTCAGACAACCCGATTGAGTAAATTGGATTTCTATATAGTGATTTTCTTGGACTACTCAACTCTAGCCTAGACATGCAGAAGTGAAGTTTTAGGTGAACTCATGGAGTTCGAAACCTAGGAGCTATTCCGCAGAACTTTTGTAAACTTCTGTTACACATCTCTGCCTTCTGCAAAATAATTCCATTTACTTTTCCATGTTTTGGTGTTTGTTGAATTTTCTTGGACAAATGAAACTTTCAGCCACGATGTTGTACTGTACATTTAGAGGAACTGTATACTC
>JABCRI010000338.1:0-27539 GCA_015143295.1 Tetracentron sinense | reverse complement strand
TCTATTCCAAATCATTGAATCAAACAAGATACTCGCTTTAAAGGTCGAGTTATCTACGAGGATAACCCTAAATCCTAATTAATTTTTAACAAATCAGTGATTTGTAGAATAATAGTATAAGCTAAAAAATATGAAAGAGACGAACTTTACTAATCATGATATCATAAAACATATACGCCTATATCTGCCAACCAATATATCATGGTAGGTCCCAAAATCACTTCTACTATATGCCATTCAATCCTCTCGAGTTGGCATTTTTTAGGCTTGAATGACAACTTCCAAGCTTTTATAAACCTTATTCTCGTACTTTTAAATGGAAATTTAATTCTCAAATCGGAATTTTTTTTTATTGATGATTAGATTATTTGTGTAATTTTAATATATTTTAATTTATTAATACACAAATTTATTGGGTCAAATCATATAAATAATCAAATAACCTCAAATTTTGAATCAAACTTGCGCCTACATTATATTGCTGGGCTTGAATCCAGTTCAAGCTCAATCACATTTATTGACCTCAAGTTCGACTGACTCGGCTTTAAATTAATTTCTCTGACTCGATGCTGAACTCAATAACACTGGCGTTGAGCTAAACTCAAGTTTGAACATTTGATTTCAATCAAACTAAAATCCGAAACACACCGGCATAGTCAAACTTAGGTCATCTTGTCCAAGCTCAATGCGAATACACGTCTATCTATGATAATGCTATTTCCTGTTCCCTTCTCATTCAGCTTTTTCATTTTTTTAATACTTAGGCTAAAAGAAAGGATAAATTATGTCCCCAAAAAGCTTGTCACTTTTTTGTCTTCTTATTCACAACTGAAAAGTAAAAATGCAAACACACAAGTGGACATAGCATCTGCTTTAGTATTGTAAGATCCTTCTTCCTCCGTGCCTAAATAAAACAAACATTTAAAGACCCATACTAATAAAAATAGAGAACTGGACTAAAAGGCACCCAAAGTGTAAGCAAATTATTAAGAAAAAAACTTACCTAAATTTTGTTAAACGCAAAAACAACGTTGCCACCCTGTGGGGATTGTCTAGTATCTTTGTGCAATGAGAATCATACAATCTAATTTCTATTTTCTAACTAGGAACCCATTCAGCATGATCATGTTCCATTGATTGATTGTTGACGAATTTATATGTTTTATTCCTGAAAAGAGGATTCATGATTATTCCATTCCCTGGACCAAAAGTGAAAGATTTCTTGCGCACATTAACACTCCTCCTAGAGGATCTATTGACGTTTTCCCACTAGCAATGAAAGAGTCGGATGTCGGCTACTACATCAGTATACTGAATCGAGTAAACTACATCACATCACCGACATCAAAAGCTCGCTCGATTATCTCAACAGAGAATCATAGTATTCCAGTTATCGATTCTTACGAACATCAGATTCATATGTCATCACAGGCAATGTACTTTGTGCATAGTCAAAATGCAAGTTTTTTTTGTAATGAAGGGTGAGTCCCAAACCCTTCAAGCCAAGGACTAGTCTCTTTGGGTATCCACATTGACCCATTCGAAATTTTCCTTACGAATACTAAGGTAAGTTGAGGAGTGTAAGTTGAACACACGACCACAGGGAGCAAACCTAGGACGCTAGCCAACTGTACCAACCCCTGGTGGGTGTCAAAACGCAATTTGGTAGTGTTGATTGTTGAAGGAAGTTCATGTCTATAAGTAGGTTGGCCCTATAATCACTTGTAATGGAAGGGCTATCACCATTCATTCTTATGTTCAGCTAAGATCAATTATTATTATTATTGTCAACAATTGGGATAACCCCTTGAAGTTTTATAATTAAGATACCTAGGTAGCGTTTGGATACACTTCTAAATTAATTTTTAGTGACTTGATTTTTAAAGAGTCAAAAGTCGGTTGAAATATCGTTTGATTTGGCATTTGAAAGAGTAATTTTTTCACGAGTCAAAAGTCATAAAAGGTCGAAGTGTTAGCTGATAGGGGAGGCTGCCCCCAACTAGCTTTTTGTAGGAAGTTTCAAATGTTTTTAATTATTTTTCTTAATAGTTATTTTGAAGAAGTCTTTCGCTCCTCAAAAATGTTTATCCAAACAAGCCCTATTCTCGCTCAAAGAAACCCATAGCAATGGACAAGGAGATGAAGAATCTGACAATTGTGATAGATGAGGATGAAGTGGGAGTGGTAGGTCTGGATGCGGTTGGAGTTAGTGATGAGGGAGGAGTATGAGCGGTTGGGTTGCCCACTGTAGGGGCTGATGATGGGGTAGGGGGTGCAATAAGTGGGTTTGCCCGATGTTGGAGCTGGAGACTAGCGAGGAGTGTGGCTAGTTGGAGGAATGGTGGTGGCTGAGACAGTAATGGCTAACTTTTAGCTGTGGCTGAAGGTGCAGATGTAGTAGTAGTGCTCACCTTTGGAGTCAAGAGTGATGTTTGCGGGGCTGATCAGAACCAATGGTGTTGGTTGTAGTGGTCCTTGCATAGTTACCAAGTCGGGTTTCGGAATTATTTGTTTAAGAAAATTTTCAAGGAAAAATAAATTGGTAAAATTTAAAAATGATTCAAAATAATGTCGGGTAAAATATGAAAAATATAAAATAAGATTATTAATTATAAAAATTATAAATAAATATATTATATATATAAATATTTATTTAAGACATTTAAAAAAATCGTAATAATTCGTGAAATTTACGATTCTTAAAAAGATAATTTTTTCAAAAGTCGCGAATACATAATGAATTAATCATTTGAAGAAGAAGGTCGCATATTATTCAAAACGTTTTGAAAAAAATTGGTTGTTACTATGGTCCAAGTTGAAGATCGGATAATAGTAAAAACAACACTTAAAAGTTTTTTTTTTTTTCTTGCACTTACTGGTTAGCAGGGTTAGTATCTGTTCTAAAGGGTGGGGAAATCAATCAAACTGTATTTCACGTACTATCCTCACTAACCAAAACCCAACAGGATAAGAAGCTATGAAAGGACGAAGGGAAGACCCAATACGTATATCCCTACTCGGGATAGAAAGTACCCCTAGATCATACCCACCATAGGGCAATACAAAAGCAAGTGATCCAAAACAAAGATTAACCAGCTTCTATCCTCTAGATTTTAAGTGATCACAAGTAATAATCTTATTTAAAGTCAAATTCCTTAGGAAAAAAATACCTTAGAGGAAATTCTTAGATTCCACACAATTCTATGAGGGAAATGTGCATAAGGGGTTGACGCTAGAGACTATACTAATAATCTAACTGAAAATCGATCATTGTTACCCTTGTACCTAGTTCTGACATCTCTGTTCTGAGGCCTCAAAGAGGCGGATCCAAGGTGTAGAAGAAGACGCAGGTCTTCGACTTCTCAATCGTTGAGATCCCACATCAACGGCAGACACCACACCACCCTCGACTCCTGCAACTCAAAATAATCTCTCACTAAAGCTTCCCTATTGGTCGCTAGGATGAAAATATTACCAAGTCATCCTTTAGTCGCGCAAAGCCGTACTTGATATCTTTCCACAATCTAACCTCAAAGCCCCTACCTACCTGATAACGAAAGTGTGGCACAACTAAACTGGCAACTGTCATGATACTCTTCGACAATCCTATCCCGTAGCTAGATTGGACCCCCTGCATGTGGAACCCAACCGGATTCCTTGTCATATTTGGCCACTATGACAGACCACCATAACGACCCTCGATCCTCTCCAAACTCATTTTCCTAACAAAACCTTATTAATAAGGACTGAGGAATTCATATTCAGACCCCCCACAACTCTTTTGATGACATATTTGGTTCCAGGTAACTAGGTGGTATCTAAAAATATCATCTTTCCCATACCATAAGAAGTCCCTTTGAAACTTTTCGAGGGAATAAGCAACCGATCGAAGGGTGGTAACAATGGACATGAAATATGTGGAAAGGCTACTAAGAACACTCTTAATCAAAATTAATTTCTCTCTTTTGGATAAGCACTGTGATTTCCAACTCTGATAGGCGTGTGAGCACGAGTTTCGGGGAACCCTAAAAATTAATCTCACGGGATTAGAGTCGCCACTTATTCATTCAGAAGGGATAAGTCCCCGGAAAATGTTGGATAAGGACTTGGTCTCTGATCAAAGATCAGGGTAAGAGGTTCAGTTAAGTTCAGGGAAGGGGTTAGGCACCCCGACACTTCCACATATAGTGTTTCCCTATTTGATAGGTTTAAGCTATAATAAATCTCAAAGTTAATCAAATGTCTAAGTGTTTAAGTTAATACTAACCGGAAGAAAGTAAAAGCTAACTAGGGTTGAACCCGGGTTGGGTTGCCTACGTACTCACATTAGGGGTGAGATCAGACCAAGCGTAGTTCGAACACTTGAGCTGGTACTAAGACTAAGGGATGTGTGTGTGTGCATCAAAGGTGGCTAATGGGCCTAATCCAGTAGATTACGGTTTCCTTTGACCGGAGTTGGTCAATGTGCAAAGTATGGGCCCGGTAGGTCGAGGGGTAGTCCGGTAAACTAGGGTTTAGGCCCGGTAGGCCAAGGATGAATCCTGGAGGCAAAGGGGTGTGTTAACCTAGGGTTAGGGTTGCTAACCGGGGTTAAAACGAGAGTTAACCATGGTTAGGGATGCTAACCATGGTTAAAAGGTCCAAGAAGTTCATTTTTTAGTCTTTTGTATTTTTCTAGATTTTTCCAAATTTTTGTGGAGTTAAGTGATGCTTAACCATGGTTAAAAATTAACCAGAGGCCGTTTTAACCATAATTAAGGGTCATGGTAAGTCAAGAATGGGCCCAGAAGGTATGACAGGACCTAGAGTGGCCTCCTACTAGATCTGGGCCCCGCACAAAGCCCGAAATTAAAAATTTACAAAATGGAGGTAATCAGATTACCTTCATTACAATAAATTTTTAACCATGGTTTGTGAGAGTTTAACTGGGGTTAGGGATCACCCCTGGGAAAAGTGAAGGCATGTATAGGAAGCATGAAGTCTAGGCTATCCAATGGGCTTGCTTTCAACCTAAGAGAAGGTCAGGTGTGGGCCCCATAGGGGCCCAAAGTCAGCAAAAAAAGGTCCCTATACTGTCGGTAAACAGACTGCCGACAGTCTGAACAGTTTCTAAACCAAAGTTTGGTGGCATGCTAACCATGGTTAGGCTTAGCCCCTGAGTCTGAAATTTTACAGAAAGACAAAGGAGGGTCAGGGCTTCCAAATGGGCCAAGAATGGGCCCCAGGGCATGAGGTATGTGGGCCCCACAGTGGCCCAAAGTCACTGTAAAAGTTGATCCACATTGTCGGTAATGGGACTGTCGACAGGGCGACAATCTGGGTTTGCAAGCAAACTAACCCTGATTTTTTGTAGAGGGATATCTGAGGGTCTGAAGTACCTAAACCTGACCCTGGAACTGACCAAGATTCAGCTTAACTATGGTTAACGAGTCAAACATAGAAGGTGCACATAGGGTCGGTAATAGAATTACCAATCACTAGCAGATTTTCAAAACAATTGATTTTCCCCTACTAGCCTTGAACTAGCAGGGGTCTAAGGGTTCCCTCATGGACTGAGGGACCCCTAGACCCTATGGGGAGTGTCCATGTAGGTTAGGGGTGTGTTGCACCCGAGCTAAATGCCTCGAGGGGGTTCTCCACGCCTATGGTGAAGGCGAGAGACCCCTGTCCTTGGCTCTAGGGACTACTGAGCATGAAAGTAAATATAATGGCCCCCTTGGATCAGGAAGAGGGGGTCCTTACAGTGTTTAAACAAGAAGAAAGATAAGAGAGTAGTGTTGCTACCCTTGCACAGTGGTTGTAAACGGTGGTGGGGGCATCCACAGGTGGTGGTGATGACTGAGGTGAGTAAGGGATCTCTCTACAGAGCCTAGTGTGAGCATGAGATTTTTCACCCACTTTCACAATTATATGTTTTGACTTGAGTCGCCACCTATTCATTTTTAGGGATAGGTCCCGGGTATTTGTTTGTTTGGATAAGGCAAATGGTCTAATCAGAGTTAGGGTAAGTGGTTCGATTAAGCCCTGAGGAAGGTGTTAGGCACCCCAAGACCCCCGTTTTATAACGGTTACCTACTCCCTAAACTTAAGCCAATTATAATCTCAAAGTTTAATTAGAATGTCCAAAGTTTTTAAGTGAGTGCTAATCCAAGAAAAATAGAAAGCTAGATGGTTAGGGTCGAACCCGAGTTGAGTTGCCTACGTACTCACATGGTGAGATCAGACCGAGCGTAGTTCTGGCACATGAGCCCGTGCCGAGGCTAGGGGGGAGTGTGTGTGTGCATAGGATGGTCAAAGGGTCTAGCCTAGAAGGCTATGGTTTAGTTGATCGGGGAGGTCAAGTGCACAAGTGTTAAGTCTAACCGCGGTTAGAGGGTATTTATCCATGGTTAGATGAGCTAACCAAAGCTAAGGAGGTCCTACAAGTCTCTTTTTGGTCTTTTTGTATTTTTTATATTTTTGGGGATTTTTGGGGATATTTGAATGTTTTTTATATTTTGGTTATATTTGAATGTTTTTGGTGTTTTGAGATTTTATCATGTTTTTGGTATTTTGAGATTTTATCATGTTTTTGAATTTTCATATAGGTAAGGTTTTGACAAACTTAACTAAAGTCAAATTTAGTCCAAGAGTTTGGCTAAAAGATTATAGTTTAAGACATAAAGAGGGATGTGTCTTATGAATAGTAAATGGTCTATTACCAACACCTATTTTGTTGGATTGATGTTGATAATAGATCAAATACCATTGTCTTTAGTATGAAACATTTTTAAGAATGTCCTCTTTAAGTCCTTACACCATCATTTATCTTAAGTCCTTAAACCATCACTTATCCATTCAACATAGAACATGAAGGAAAAATAAAGAAATGAAAGAAAATGAAAACTCATCCTCTCCCTTTTAAGGTGGTTCATTTACACCATTATTAATGATGTAATGTTGTTCTAAAGAATGTTAGGGAGGGGATGAGCTTTCACAAAAAATTCTAGAAAGAGGACTAGAATCTCAAAAGAAAACAAAATGAAAAAGAGAGGTATAGCTTTAGCTTCCACTCTCTATGGGCCTACCCATATCCACACTTGTGGGTACATAAAAAAGAAAAAAATATGTACATGGAAAGGAAAAGAAAAAAGGAGCATCTCCTTGCCTTTGATATGGGATCCCTCTACACCATTAGATTGGTGTAGAGAGACCCAACTATGCTTGAGAAATGAGAGATCAAGAAGAGAGAACCAAATAAAAAAAGATAAAAAAGAAGAGAAAATGAAAGAAGGAGTGCCTACTCCTCCAAGAATTCTCCTTCAATGCTCCAAGGGGTAGGGTTTTAGAATCCACAAAGGAAGAGAGTTAGTGAAGAACTCAAAGCTTTTAGTCTTAGAATTCTTTCCAAACTCTAAACCTTAGTTTCTTCTCTCTTCTTCAAACTCAAGAGAAACACAAGTGGGTGGGAACCTTCTAGGGGTCTTGAGGGATGGATCTAAGGGGCTAAGGGATTGGTATTTATAGGAAAACTAAGAGGTTGGGTTGTGTCTTTTACATGGGGGATAAAAGGAGCTAGTGGGTAAAGACTTGAGTGTTGTAAGGTGAGTTGATAGATTGAGTGTTGTAAGGAGTGTAAGAAAGTTGGTGGGTTGAGTGAACTATGGGTTATATAGGTATGGGTTGATGTAAGAGAGGTGTAAGAGAGTTGGTGGGTTGAGTGAACTATGGGTTATATAGGTATGGGTTGTAGGATATAGGGTAGGTGGATATGGATATGTGGATTAGGTCTTATGGATCATGGGTTATTAGTAGATGGGTCATGGGTTATGATTATTGGACTTTGACTATGACATTTGGGCTTGGGCTATGGATATAGGCTTTGGCTTAGGCAATTGGGTGATTGGGTATTTGGGCTTGACTACTTGGGTTGGGTAATAAAATTAGGTAATTGGGTTTGATTGAGTTGTCTAGGTATAAGTTTGGTCAAATGGGCTTGGGCCTTGGGTATACCTAGGGCTTACTAAGGTTAGGCTAGGGCTACCTAGGGTTAAGCTTAGGGTTAACTAGGTCTTAACTAGGGTTTAGTCCTATGGTTAAGAGTTTACCTAGGGTTTGGAACTAGGGTTGATCTAGGGTTTGGACCATAACTAAATTAATTAACCACGGTTGAGGGGGTGTAAAAATAGGGTGCTAACACCTTGGACTTGACTCAGGTGAAAGAGAGAGGGGCTGAGGCTATGAAGACGGGTTGACTGAATTCTTACAACGTTTTCCTATGGGTTTTTTGAGTGAACTTGCCAATGGGTGGTGGCTGATACTTATAGAGGAGAAGGGAGAGGGCTAGGGGCACTAAGGTCATCCCCATACGTGTGAGGGATCAAGAGGAGAGAGCCTAGGTGGAGCAGGGTGAGCCTGATATGCAAAAAATACGAGTTTTAGTGGTGGCTGTAATCGAATTATCGCCACACCCAAACAAAGGCAAATGAGGGTGTCGGTAAGACACCCTCAGTTTTTGAACTTGGGCCAAAAAGTGGATAAGCTTGCCTCTTATATGTTTCCCACCCAGTTTTGAACTTGAGGGTGTGGGTCCCACCCTAGTGGACCCCTAAGGTTGGTGGGCCTTAGTTTGGGCCCATAAAGGCTTACGCTTATGGATTTTCATTGTTTTGGATTGTAAACAGACATTGAGCCTAAGGGACTTTGGCCTAGGGTTTCACTAGGGCTTGAGGTAGGGCTAGGTCTATGGCTTGGTCTAGGGTGCACCTAGGGTTAGGCCTAGGGTTTAGCTAAGGTTTAGCCTAGGGTTTAGGCGTCCTAAGGGTAGTGGGCCTTGAACCTAATGTTTTAGGTTTTTAGAGGGTTTAGGGCTTCCCTCGGTTTAGCCTAGGGTTTGATTAAGGGTTCTATAGGGGAATGCACTAGTTTGGCAGGGTGTAAAAATTGGGTGCCTATAGCTGTTCCTTTTTGTCAAAGTGTGCCAGGATTACAATTGAACGGCAAATATTGGAATCAACCTATTTTTACACCGAGATGGATGAGATGAATGATGAGATGCATGCTTGCTATGCATATGGTGGGTGCGGTGAAGTGATGAAGACTATTGTTAGGGGATAGCGAGTAGCTTGGGAAGAAAGATGGATGCAGGGATGGCGTGGCTCGGAGGCGCTGGTCGGAAGGTGTTGCTCGGAAGCGACGAGGGAATTGATCGAAGCGATGTTTCTCGGAGGAAATTAACTGGATTGATCGGGGCACACACGGGGTGTCAGGAACACACGGAGTGTTGGGAACACACGGGATATTGAGCATGCGAGGTGTCGGCATATTGACTTGGCGTCAATGGAAACCTGGGATGTCAAGGACACATAAGGTGTCGAAAGAGAGGACATGCAGTGAATGTACACTGTAAAGATACACACGGGACGTCGGTCATGCGATGTGTCAACTAATTGTATTATGTTGACGCTCACTTGGGATGCCAAGGATACACAGGGTATCAAAAGTAGACATGTGAGGTGCCGACAAAGTGTGTTATGTTGGCGCTCACCTGGGTTGTCTCGGACACACTGGAGTGTCACAAAGGAGGACATGTTGGTGGTGTACACTGTAAAGGTACACACAGGATGTCAGGCATGCGAGGTGTCAACAAAGTATATTATGTTGACTCTCACTTGGGATGCCAAGGATACATAGGGTATCAAAAGGAGACATGCGAGGTGCCGACAAAGTGTGTTATATTGGCGCTCATCTCGGATGTCTCGGACACATAGGGGTGTCACAAAGATAGGACATACTGGTGGTATACACTGTAAAGGTACACACAGAGGGCTGGGTGATGTACACTGTAAAGGTACATACAGAATGGGTGATATACATTGTAAAGGTACATACAGAAAGGATGATGTACACTGTAAAAGTACATATAGAAAGAGTGATGTACACTCTTAAGGTACAAACAGAATAGGTGATGTACACTATAAAGGTACATACAGAAAGGGTGATGTACACTGTTAAGGTACATATAGAATGGGTGAAGATTTGGGGCAAATGATGTCGGATTGATTTTGGTATGGCCAGGAGGCGCTGAAGTTTGATCATGTGGAAATGATACTGAACTGCGCTACTCGATTAAGTGCATGCGGCTAAAGTACAATGTATTGTGCGACTTGAATGTATTGGATTAGGCTTTCACCTTGTATGCAGCTACTATGTAGCTAGGATGTATTGAGTGCAACCTGATTGTGTGCAGCTAGAGTGCGATGTGAGACTGAATGCAGCTAGCTTGAGTGTAGTGTGTGACTCGATTGAGTGTGTGCAACTAATGTGTAGTTGGATTTGAGTAGCTAGAGTGTATTATGTGCGACTCGATTGAGTGTGTGCAACTAGTGTGCAGCTGTGTTTAGTGTGTGTAGCTAATGCGCAGTTTGTCTGGTGTGGCATGCGGGTTGATGGAGGGCTGGGTATATGACTCGCTCTTGGAGACCAATCCTTTGCTGATTGATAATTCAGGAGACATTCGATCTTGCTCTTGCTTCTTGTTGGAACTGTGATGCATCTTGGGCGATTGCTGAGTTTTGTTGATTTGGTCATGCCGGTGGACAGACATTTAGAAGATTATTGATCCGGTGGGTCTCGGGATTCTGGCAGTGATTGGGAGACGTCACAGGATTTGACAGACTCGGGAGACTTCAAGGATGGTTGATCTGATGAGTATGAGAACTCTGGTGGTGACAAGAAGACTTAAGATTTGAAGTTGAATACTTCCTTTGCTTATATGCTTTAACGGGGAGATCACTTTCACATGATGAATAGATTATGTCCTTAGGGATAGAGTACGACGCTAAGAAGATTTGTCCTGTTGTAACATTGATGAAGTCATGCTTTCCATCTTGTGGAGTCAAGCTTTGTCAGGGACCTAGGGTCGCTTTGCCAATAAGACCTGCTCTACTTTGATCTGGAGTTTGAGTACTCTGGTCGGGGAGAAGCTTGCTGTGATGCTTCTAGGCTCTTGCTGGGGAGTAGCTTGCTGTGATGCCCTTTTAGACTCTTGCAGGGGGGAATGCTTGTAGTGATCAATGGGAGGCCTCTACTAAGGATCCGCTTGGGACGGTGACACTATCGTGGAGCACTGTTGATGATCTGCTGTGAGTGACACTTTGCTGGAGATTATCAGTTGTTTGTTGGGGAATTGATATCTACTGGAGACCACTGCCGGGGGATCTGTTTCTTCGAACTATCTGTTAGTGATCTGTGGGGGATTGTTGGGAGTTCAGTTGATAAATTTTCTTTTCTTTTTTGCCCCTGGTCTCGAGACCAGGTTTGGGGTTCGTGTAATTTTTGCGCACCAATGCCATTTATGGTTTTCATTAGGCCCGCGATGGTTTTGAACCGAGTTCTATTCCTGTTTGCCTTGGATGTTGGTATCTTGTTTTTAGATACTTGTATGATAAGCTGCTTGCACTTTCAGTCTCTAAGTGATCTAAGAAGACTTGTGATAGGATGAACTGTAGGCTGGGGGATTAAAGTTTGGGACACCCTGAGATTTTTCTTTTGCAGTTACTCTTTCGTGGATCTTTTCCGTTGCACCCTCTTGAAGATTTGTACTTTTGGATTTCCAACGGAGTTTTTTTTTTGCATTGTATTCCGCTGGAAAATTTTAGAAGGATTATCTCTGCTTGGGAGAGTGAAAGAGGTTGTCTCTGTGGGAGAGAATCGGGAGAGTTTGTCTCTGTGGGAGTCTCTGATTCTTGAAAATATTTCAACTTCTATTTTGAGTTTTCCTTTTATAGAAATTTTTGTACCTTTGAGAGTCGATTTGACTGGGGAAGTTGAGAAGATTTTTTGCTCTATATCTCTGCGGGGAGATATTTCAGAGAGGCTTTGGCTCCACTGGGAATGTTTGGACTCTGCGTAGGGGAGATTGGGGGAAGTATGATCCCTTTTTGTGACCGCACCTGATTTTGTTAGTTGCTTACGTACCGTTTTCAAGATCAGGTCATGATGTAGTTTAGGCAAATGCCACAGATTGGCAAGGGAGATTGCCCTGAAAATGCTATATGAAAGGAAGGTTGTTAGTCTTAAAGGGGCTAACTAGCGGATTTCATTGATATGTAAAACGGGTTTACACTGAATGAGATGAAAGTGTGTCAAAGATGGCTTCCTGTCCTTTCCCGAAGCGGCTAAAAGTGTAAGCATTTATCAGACAAGATCTTAAGCGTTGTACTTTACTTTTACCCCTTTGATTAGTTCGGGATTTGATGATTAGTCCGATATTGCCTCTGGCTTTTCTGGGCAAAGCATTTTCCCCTGACAAGTAGATTTGCATGACTTTTCTGAAGTTATTAGTCACCTGCTCGGGTATTAGCTTCAATGCGTGTCTTGAAAAGCAAGTTGCCCCTCTGCTCCGAGCTTTGATGATGGCGGGGTATGATTAGAGATTACGTCGGATGACTGGAGATGGGCTTGCCCCTTGCTTTTGATTGCCCCTGCCCTTTGCGTGGCGAGGTCTTGACCTTTGCATTCAGAGTTGTTACCCGGGTCTGTATAGGACGAAGTTTCTGGATGAGAATTCTGCTTTTCATCGTATTCTGCCCCTGAGGATTGTGGGTCTGATTCTTGTTAAAGTGACCTCTTGTTAAAGCAAATAAGCTTAAGAAGTATTCAGCTATGCTAGGCAAGTATACTAAAGGAGATGAAACTCTTGAGAAAAAGAATAATTTTTCATTGAATTGAAAGAGTTGGGCTAGACTCGTACAAAGGCCACAGTAGCCGACTCTTACAGAAAAGAAATCCTAACTAGGACTGACTTAGAATCGACTTGGTTTCGATCAACCGTACTCAGTATCTTGCTTTCAGGTCTCTGCTCCCATGGGCTGGTGGCACAGAGGCGGTTTGATGATGGGTTGATGAGGGGGTACGGTTTTCAGGAACTCCAGCTACCAGGCACATAGTCAAGTTTGCCTTTGTTGGTCAAGTCTTCGACTGCATGCTTCAAAGTAATGCAATGATCAGTAGAGTGCCCAGAGCCTTGATGAAAGGCACAATGTTCGTGCTCCCGGTAATTTCAGCTCCTTTTATCTAGAGGTAGTAATGGGGAAGGGCCGCGGAGTGCAATTAACTTTCTTTCAACGAGAGTCGATAGGAGTTGGTCGAGTGGAAGAGGGATGAAATGCTTGGGTGGTACCCACTCTTTTGGATGCTTGGGGAGCAAACGATCGAGAGGAAGGTTTTGGTGGTTGTCCCACTGGGTTAAGTACATTTTTCTAAGAGGTGGGGCGGATCCAGTTTTTCCCTTGTGCCACCAAGAACTTGTTGAGAGTAGCCGTCATATCCTGGAGGAGAGACTTAATTTCCTTGATGTCCTGTTCTTGATGGAGGAGAGTTGTCATGATGATTTCTTGACTGTTCGATGCTTCTCCACATTCCATTGTTTGAGTCCTTGAGTTGCTGCCTCGGTAAGGTAGGATTTAAAAATGTAGAGCGAGTCAATACCAGAGGTAAGGTATGTAAATCTACAATGCATGAGTATGCATGGGTTAGACTCGATGAATGAGGATTCACCCTAAACAGTATTCAGTGATGGGATGAACAGGGTGAATGATGAATGTAGTTTGTATGTCTTAGTTAGGTTGATTCTAACTACATGACGTATGCACAGAGTTAGGCTGACATCTACAAATGCATGAGTGATGCTAGGTGTAGTGCAATGCTAGTGCAAACAATGAGGGTGTATGGATGATGCAGTGATGCCTGAGGGGCATAGTGCAAGTGTTTGTGCTCTGTGTTGGGGTAGCATTGTGAATAGAGTGACTTGCAGGCTAAACATGCATGATTATGATACAAGGAAGAGGATGTGGGAAAGGATTTCGCATTGATACATGATAGTACGATGAGTACAAGATTGTGTGACTCAAAGAAAAGAAAAGAAAAAGACTGGATCCTAGGCAGGTCCCTCCGGGATCGCGAAGTCAAGTGGCCGGGGCACACCTTGTAGGTCCATAATCTGTTGTTGGAGGGATGTGACCTCAACGTTAATGTTGGCAAGGGATTCTATAGCATCGAACATCCGGTATCCAAACTGTCGGATACGGTCGATCATTTCTGCCTTTGTACTATCAAGTGCTCCTGATAGAAGTGCAATTGGGCTCGGAGGATGGATGTCTCTTTGGCATCGCCTTTCCGCTTCTTCTGGTAAGAACAGATTGTCTGTTCAAGATGCTCGATCTGCTCTTGCCTGACCTGGAGTTCGCGGTCCCATTCCGCTTCCTGTAGCCAAAATGCTAGTTGAACTTTCCAAAGCCGCTATTCTTTCATCTGGATGTGGAGTTGTCTCTCCATGAAGATGTTTTTCCAAGGGACTGCCATTTCAGCCAATGGTATGGTTCCTCGTGAAGGAGCCAAGACTGGAGTGGGCAGTTCCTTAGGTGCAGGCATGGGAGATGGAATGTCAGGATCTTCCACCCAAAGTCGGTACGCTGCATCTTTAGATGGTCCTGTTGTGACCACAAAGTTTGGCCACTGATCTTGTCTGGAGCTTAGCCAAATGGATTGGAATCGGCCGGTGAGGCGCTCAGAGTGCACTGTGAAGTCGGTAAAATCATTTCTCTACCGGTTTATGACTGGAATGCACTGAGGGAGTCCAAATTGGCGGAGAACTCTGAGTGGTGCATAGGCTGCAGAGCCTGTAAGACCGGCAAGAATCATGCACCTTCTCCCTGAGATGACGACATGAGGTAGTCTCGGCATGACTAGTCACTTACACTGCCACACGATGTCCTTCTCGGTTAGGTCCTAGAGAAGCTGGTAGAGCTCTCAGGAGTTTGTGGTTACAACCGGACCCTGACCCTGAGAAATCTTCTGGGGGATGTTGTATGCTTCGCGGGGGTCGGTTGGTATAGATATAATCGTTGGTAGGTGTGCTACCAATCAAAAGTGCAAGAGCAGTGTGTTGACATGGAAGATGCCCTTTTGACAGCCTAATGTCAAACTGAGAGGCCTAAGAAGCTCTGCAAGGATGACTAGTATGATGATTCCAGATCCGTAGGTGTCCTCGATAATTTCCACCAATACAGACTCGATAAGTGTGCAGCATCTCAGGAACAGCAACTGAGATACGACTATCAATATAAAGGCATTGAGATCGGGGAGCTCCGCAACAAAGCGGTCAGGGTTCCACTTGGGGTGGTACAGCCTCTCTAGAGGCTGTACGGGTATTCGCTCAAGAGTGTCATTAGGACCAGGCTGCAAGCAGGCAAGCTTGAGATGCAAGAACCTTGATAGGTCTGTCTGGTAATTTGTCCTGTAGCGTGGTACCATGACATTGCCGTCCATGTCTAACCTCAGAATGTGTTGAATTTTTTCAAAGTCAGACGTAGTTCGTTTTTACCAAAACGAAAGACCATGTTCAAGGGATTACAACACTGGATTGCAGCGTTCAAGAGGTGCGGATCTGGGTTAACCATGGATAGGTTTAGGACGGATCCCAATTTGTAATGCTGGGCCCAAGCCAAACGCTGATCGGAAGTAAGGGTCTCTACTACTTTCTAGAGGCTTTGATTATATGTCTCCTCAAAAGTCAAATACACGGGCTGCGAGGGTTGACCAGTTGTCTTTACTATCCCTGAAGGATCTGCCATCTACCTGAACAAGGACAGACTCAATGAGTGTATTGTGAAATGCAGATGGAAATGCAAAATATGATGCAAAATTTTGATTTTTGATTGGTTTCAACAAGGCACATGTGAGTCGATAGGGCAGTCAGACAGAGTTCTAACGTGCTTTAACCCAGGTTGTTGGAAACCGGGGGCCTATCAGGTCAAAGCTAAGGTAGGTCTTTGGAAAGACCTGTCTGCTAGGGGTTTGACCCCACATGTTATGTCAGGACACGTGATCAGTTGTGTTTTATTACAAGCACAAGTAAGACTCAGTACATGCCCCTAGGTGGGTGATTACTCGGGTAAAGTGCCCAAATAGCCAACCAAGATTAGGGACAGGTATAGGGTGCAAGCAAATTAGGGTTGGAGGACCCTTCTGGATGGACTGTTTGTAGACTATACCCTAACTTAGGCTATATGTATGAATACCGGTGTATGCAAGTGTGTTCCTAAGGATGGGGGTGTCACTTAGCATTGTATATGCTGCTCCCCGGTATAGAACATACCTGAAAAAGGATGATAGGTGTAAGTGAGAGCGTTCAGAACCGTTTCCTGAGGGTCACACACAGCAGGCAAAGTTCCGCGGACCTCCAAGACTTTTAAGCCACTGACACCGAGGAACATCATCTAGCGGTCGTTAACGTAATAAGCCTGTTTAAGGGTATTAGGTTGATTACACTACAATGGTATGCATGAGATATACAGTACACAAATCATTAAAGATGTGTAAAATGATTAGTATTAAGTTAAATACTAAGACAATTGATTAATTTGAGGTTTATTTGGCTTAAACCTAGGTTCCGGATTGAACCTTGAGAATGTCCCAAGCAGAGTCGCCAGAGCTGTGAGCACGGGTTTCGGGGAACCCTAAAAATTAATCTCATGGAATTAGAGTTGCCACTTATTCATTCAGAAGGGATAAATCTCTGAAAAATGTTGGATAAGGACTTGACCTTCGATCAAATATCAAGGTAAGAAGTTCGGTTAAGTTCGAGGAAGGGGTTAGGCACCCCGACACTTCCACATATAGTGGTTCCCTATTTGTTAGGTTTAAGCCAAAATAAATGTTAAAGTTAATCAAATGCCTAATTGTTTAAGTTAATATTAACCGGAAGAAAGTAAAAGCTAACTAAGGTCGAACCTGGATTGGGTTACCTACGTACTCACATTAGGGGTGAGATCAGACCGAATGTAGTTCCAACACTTGAGCCTGTGCTAAGGCTAAGGGACGTGTGTGTGTGCACCAAAGGTGGCTAATGAGCCCAATCCGGTAGATTAGGGTTTCGCTTGACCGGGGTTGGTCAATGTACAAAGTATGGGCCCGATAGGCCGAGGGGTAGTTCGATAAA
This sequence comes from Tetracentron sinense, assembly GCA_015143295.1. Classification (NCBI taxonomy): domain Eukaryota; kingdom Viridiplantae; phylum Streptophyta; class Magnoliopsida; order Trochodendrales; family Trochodendraceae; genus Tetracentron; species Tetracentron sinense. Next base: position 10,558 of record JABCRI010000338.1, on the reverse strand, counting down.
CTAGGGTTTAGGCCCAGTAGGCCAAGGATGAAGCTCGGAGGCAAAGGGGTGTGTTAACCTGGGGTTTGGATTGCTAATCGGGGTTAAAATAGGAGTTAACCATGGTTAGGGGTGCTAACCATGGTTAAAAAGTCTAAGAAGTTCACTTTTTGGACTTTTGTATTTTTCTAGATTTTGGAGAGGTTGTACCGCCCCAAGTGGAACCCTGACCGCTTCGTAGCGGAGCTCTCTAGTCTCAACGCCTTTACACTAATAGACGTACCTCAGTTGCTGTTCCTGAGATACCGCACACTTGTCAAGTCTGTACTAATGGGAATATCAGGGACACCTACGGATCCGGAACCATCATACCAGTTTTCCTTGCAGAGCTTCTCAGGGCTCTCAGTCTGGCATTAGGCCGCCGAAAGGGGATCTTCTATGCCAGCACACCGCTCTTGCACCTCTGGTTGGTAGCATACCTGCCAACGATTATATTTATATCAGCCAACCCCTGCGAAGCATACAGCATCCCTTGAAATATTTCCTGTGAGCACGGGTCTCAATGAACCCTAAAAATTAATCTCACGGGATTAAAGTCGTCATTTATTCATTCAGACGGGATATGTCCCCGGGAAATGTTGGATAAGGAGTTGGTCTTCGATCAAAGATCAGGATAAGTGGTTCGGTTAAGTTCAGGGAAGGGGTTAGATATTCGGACACTTCCACATATAGTGGTTCCCTACTTGCTAGGTTTAAGCCAAAATAAATGTCAGAGTTAAACAAATGTCTACGTGTTTAAGTTAATACTAACCGAAAAAAAGTAAAAGCTAACTAGGGTCGAACCCGAGTTGGGTTGCCAACGTACTCACATTAGGGTTGAGATCAGACCGAGCATAGTTCTAGCACTTGAGCCAATGCTAAGGCTAAGGGATGTGTGTGTGTACACCAAAGGTGGCTAATAGGCCTAATAAGGTAGATTAGAGTTTCGCTTGACCGGGGTTGGTCAATGTACAAAGTATGGGCCCGGTAGGTCGAGGGGTAGTCTGGTAGATTAGGATTTAGGCCCGGTTGGTCAAGGATGAAGCCTGAAGGGAAAGGGGTGTGTTAACCTAGGGTTAGGGTTGCTAACCGGGGTTAAAACGGGAGTTAATCATGGTTAGGGGTGCTAACTATGGTTAAAAAGTCCAAGAAGTTCATTTTTTGGTCTTTTATATTTTTTTTGGATTTTTTAGGATTTTCCACATTTTTGTGGGGTTAAATGTGTTTAACCATGGTTAAAAGTTAATCGGATGCCGTTTTAACCATGATTAAGGATCATGGTAAGTCAAGAATGGACCCAGAAGGTATGGCAGGGCCTAGAGTGGCCTCGTACCAGGTCTAAGCCCTGCACAAAGCCTGAAATTGATTACTTCCATAACAGTAAATTTTTAACCATAGTTTGTGAGAGTTTAACTGGGGTTATGGATCACCCCTGGGAAAAGTGAAGGCATGTACAGGAAGCATGAAGTCTAGGCTACCCAATGGGCCTGGTTTCAACCCAAGAGAAGGTTAGGTGTGGGCCCCACAAGGCCCAAAATCTGCAATAAAAGGTCCCTATACTATCGGCAAACAAAATGCCGACAGTCTGAACAGTTTCTAAATCAAAGTTTGGGGGCCTGGTAACCATGGTTAGGCTTTGCCCCTGGGTCTAAAATTTTGCAGGAAAACAGAGGAGGGTCAGGACTTCCAAATAGGCCAAGAATGGGCCCCAGGGCAAGAGGGACGTGGGCCCTATTGGGGCCCAAAGTCACTGCAAAAGTTGGTCCACATTGTCGGTAATGGGACCACCGACAGGGAGACAGTCTGAGTTTGCAAGCAAACTAACCATGGTTAGAAGCATGGTTAGGGTCTGGTTTGTTGCAAAGGGATAGCTGAAGGTCTGAGGTACCTAAACCTAGCCCTGGAACTGACCAGGGTTCTGCTTAACTATGGTTAACGAGCCAAACACAGAATGTGCACATAGGGTTGGTAATAGGATTACCGACCACTAGCAGATTTTCAAAAAAACTTATTTTCCCCTACTGGCCTTGAACTGGCAGAGGTCTAAGGGTTCCCTCATGAACTGGGGGACCCCTAGACCCTATGGGGAGTGCCTATGAAAGTTAGGGGGTGTTGCACCCGAGCTAAATGCCTCGAGGGGATTCTCCACGCCTATGGTGAAGGCGAGAGACCCCTGTCCTTGGCTCTAGGGACTACTGAGCATGAAAGTAAATATAATGGGCCCCCTAGATCAGGACCAGGAGGTCCTTACAGTGTTTAAACAAGAAGAAAGATAAGAGAGTTGTGTTGCTACCTTTGCACAGTGGTTGTAAACGGTGGTAGGGGCCTCCACAGGTGGTGGTGATGACTGAGGCGAGTAAGGGATCTCTTTACAGAGCCTAGGACTTGACTTAGGTGAAAGAGAGAGGGGCTGAGGTTGTGAAGAAGGGCTGGCTGAATTATTACAACGTTTTCCTATGGGTTTTTTGAGTGAACTTGCCAATGGGTGGTGGCTGATACTTATAGAGGAGAAGGGAGTGGGCCAGGGGCACTAAGGTCATCCCCATAGGTGTGGGAGACCAATAGGAGAGAGCCCAGGTGGAGCAGGGTGAGCCTGATACGTAAAAAATGCGAGTTTCAGTGGTGGCGGTAATCGAATGACCGCCACATCCAAACAAAGGCAAATGAGGGTGTCGGTAATTCGATTACCGACACCTTGGGTTTTTTACTATTACAGGCTAGGCCCTCACACACTTGGGCCGAAAAGTGGATAAGCTTGCCTCTTATGTGTTTCCCGCCCGTTTTTGAATTTGAGGGTGTGTGGGTCCCACCCTAATGGACCCCTAAGGTTGGTGGGCCCTAGTTTGGGCCCACAAAGGCCTAGGCTTATGGATTTTCATGGTTTTGGATTGTAAACGGGCCTTGAGCCCAAGGGAATTTGGCCTAGGGTTTCACTAGGGCTTGAGGTAGGGCTAGGTCTAGGGCTTGGTCTGGGGTGCACCTAGGGTTAGGCGTCTGGTTTAGCCTATGGTTTAGGTGTCCTAAGGGTAGTGGGCCTTAAACCCGAAGTTTTAGGTTTTTAGAGGGTTTAGGGCTTACCTAGGTTTAGCCTAGGGTTTGATTAAGGGTTCTACAAGGGAATCCACTGGTTTGGCAGGGTGTAAAAATTGGGTGCTTACAAGGCGATTGGCAAACCTATCCAACACTAGTGCCCATACTGACTTGGCTTTGAAGCCCGCACCTAACGACATACCAAGGTAGACAGACGGCAGAGACCCCACACTTTACATCCTAGACATGAAGCTAAAATTTCTACATCCCCATCTCGCTTATACTTACTATTTCCAATTTTTCTAGGTTAACCCTCATTCCTGAGACCATTTAAAAGCATCTGAATAAACATCTAAGTGCCAACAAGTTCCAACACGAGGCGTTATAAAAGATTAGAGTATCATCCGTAAATTGAAGATTAGATATACACAAGTGATCTTGTCCTATTGAGAAACCATCAAAAACAAGGGCATTGGCTCTAGTTAACATTAGACTCAAGTCCTCCGAGACAATAACAAAAAGGAACGGAGACGATGGATCTTATATTAAATAATATAAATATAAATTTAGTTTTTTTTCCTCAAAATTTCGGGGGCTAGAGGCCCCCTACCAAGCGGCTTCCACCAAGGCCCAGATTAGAGGCCCGAGTGACTTACTCGTAACCAGCATAGTGGATGGTTTCAACACTGTTTTGTCTTGTCTTTGACCTTCTTCAAATGCATTTGCATTCTTCTTTTTTTTCCTCTAAATTTTAATTTTGGTCAAAACTTGCATTTCTTTTCCTGAACACCCATAAGTATGCCATTGAAAGAGTATTATACATAAGAAATTACCGTCTATAATTTCAAGTTTCAACACACATCCAAGGGATGAAGTGAAAAATGAATACAAATACTCTGATCTGCTCTATAAATCATTCGGTGAATATCAGTGGGTCAGATTAAATGGGGGAATTCAGTCCCCTACACAGGCATCATATGACTTGAACTTGCAGACCTTTAGCTAGATTTCCCATGTTAGTTCAGTGCAGTGTAAAGTGTAACAATGACTTAAGCCAAAGTTGTGTATGTAGTAAAATGCCCAGCAGCCCATGTGAACACATGACTATGTCTCTTCAATTCTCAAATCAGGACAATTTTCTTCACTCCTTCCATCAATGTGTGAAATCTTCCATGAAACCACCATAGCTAAACCTGGCCCATTGTTGATGTGATTCAATATGTATAGGGAGTGTTTGGGTGCAAGGGCATGCTAACCATATCAAGGATCTGCTATTCTATGAACATGAACCACAAAACTCAGAAAGTGGCACATTACCATGAACATTAATGAAAGCATAGGCTATAATCCATCAAAAAGACACATGAAACCCAAAAGAGAAAATAGAATCACAAAGAGATTTTATTTGAATGAATGTCAATATATACATTGCCGAAATAAATTAAAACCAACAGAAAATTCCAGCCACAAGTATATCAAGAGTGATTGTATATACAAGAACACGATGAATGGGTATTTACGTGTAAATATTACGAGAAATTGTGTTGAACCATGAACTCTGACTGCTTCCAAATGACAGTTGAGCATTGAAGAAAGAAAATAAGCTCCAAATCTTTTATTTAATTATGGTGTTAAAACTAGAAGCAACACTGCAACACAGGTCGTCAAAACCATGTAGGGCCCGGACCAACCTCGAGCTCGAATATCCTGTAATGTTAAGCATTAGAAAAATGGAAGAAGAGACACTTAACATAGACAAAGCAGTTCAAAGTACAGGAGTTTGAAAGTGTGAGTCATGAAAGAGATAATTAATCATGACAATGGATACTACCATCTTTAAATGAGCCGGAGCAAGTTTGCGACAATGTTCTTATTGAAGAGCCCCAAGATGAAGAAGGTTTTCAACCAGTGACTTCAAAGAGAAGTAAGAATAATAATAATAATAATAATAAAACATGTGATACCACATTAGCAGTTGATTCTTCTCAAGGAAGACCAAAGAGAGAGGTTAAGAAACCTACTCAATTTAAGGAGTAGTTCTATAGTGTCTCATTGCGGGTAAGGCTTTATGTCCCCCCATTGATGTAATTCCGGCTCATTTACTCCAAGTTCAAGTTCAGAATCAATGTATCTAAAATTATCTAAAATTGTGATATTGAATAAATGTATCTGGGTTATGTTTCTATTTTGAGGGTAGTTTTTAGTTATGAAATTGTGATATTGAATAAACAAAGTTTTAGCAGATGAGCATTTCCATATAGATAAAATTTGATAATTTTTCATTGATAAAGTTACTTAAATTGTCAAAAGATGGTTACAGAGTCAAACTATCTATACTAATTAAAGACTATGAGATAGATTTGCCAAAACACCGACCGATTCATGAGTCTTGTCGGTTCATGGATTTCTAAAGGATGAATTATTTTGGTTCCAAAGCATGACTCAAACAAGGAGCATGAATCTATTAGATAGGCACAATGATTGAGCTCCTACAATATGAATTCATGACCAGTTGCAAGAATGAGAGTTAGGTGGAACTACCTTGGTCCCAAGGGATGTGTTAAAAAACTAAGAAAAGATAAATTAAACTTCTTCCTCGATAAAAGTTCCAATGTTTCTCGAAGGTAGTTTTTAGGAAATCAAGTCTCCTTGCTAAACAGAATTTGAAACATGCAAGCTTTTAATCACATTGTGTCATCTGAACTCATCAACAATATATATAATATGCTCCAGCAATCAACATCTTTGTCAAGGTGCATAAAATAGATACATCCCTAGAGATGGTGGATAGTCATTATTTGTAGTAGAATCATTACTCATATAAGGAAATCGAATGAGATGGTTTGGGCATGTACATGTTTAGCAAAAACCAAAGGTGGCACTCATGAGTCATGATGAGCAAGTTGGTACAGGTTGAAGGTTCTAAAAGAGCAAGGGAAAGGTCAAAAGTGACTTGGAGGGAAATAGTATGGAGAGATTTGTTAGCATGCGATTGACTGAGTCATGACTTTTATTAGAGTAGAATGGAAAAACAGGATTGTGTTGCTGACCCATAATATTAGTCATGAGGTGATGATGATGATGATGACGACGATAAGGAACATTAATGGAAAGATTTGATAGCATGCGATTTGACCAAATTCATTGCTTTTAATAGAGTATAATGACAAAACAAGATTATGTTGTTGACCCCAAATATTTGGGATAAGGCATTGTTGTTGCTGATGATGATAAAGAACCCTTATTCTTAATCTTATCTCGCCCAAGAACATTAGACCAATTTCCTCCTATGGCCTTCGTGTATATATGTACGTCTACATGATGAAACACCATTATTCTCATTTCAATTGGAGTTGAGCATCCTTGGGCTATTCTGAGGGGAGCCAGCACTAAGAGACTTTGAGACTAAAGACATTTGGATATTCCTCAAACAACTAAGTCAGAGATGGTCGAGAAAGTGGTATTGTTGAATTGATGCCAAATACAACAAAGTTGGAAAATCATAATTGACATAATACATTTGTACATTTGACACTAGAACTATAATATTTTATAAATAACTTAGTGCATAATGTTTAAGTTATGTATGGACTATGAAAGTAACAAAAGTTGTTAATATAAACAAACATAGATAAATGACAACAATATATGAAGCTAAACAATTAGTGAGTAATACTGTGAAAATTTTTTTGCAATTTGCACTATGTGGACTTTAAACATTGCGATGCCATATCTAGAATTTAATAGTACAGCATGCTCCACTTCTATGCGTAGCTTCTCGTTTGCAGGCTAATAAACATTGATAGAAAATCTTGAGATGAGAGGGGAAAATTAATGAAATTCGAGATATCTGCAGTGCTGAGGCTTGAAGGAAAGTACATTATTCGAAGAGGTCAATGTGCAAGTATGGGAGGGAAAACATGTTTACCTGGTATTACAATAACAGAATAAGGTACAGAGTATCTCAGATCTTACATGGAATTTTCTTTCTTCTTCTTAAATTTTCCTTTTTATCAATTGTCAATATTCCTTTGTTTATATATAGTTTTAAAACAATAAACTTGAAAGAATTCAAACCTCACGAATAGGTTACAAAAACATTCAAAACCGTTACATGATTTTCTTTCTTCTTTCACTTCCTCTCTTCTTATCGTTCATGTAATATTTCTTTTTGTTTCTTAATAGTTAAAAACAAGAAATCAAAAGGATCCCCCAGAACAAGTTAAGAACATGTAGAACTTACATGATCTTTCTTTCTTCTTCTTAAGTTTCTTCTTTTCTTTTCATTTAATATTGTCTTTTAGTTTATATATTAAGTAAACAAAACGAAATTCAAATACCCTTAGATGGTGCTTCTTCCATCTGCAAACGCCAATGATTTACTACGTGCCTGGGATTTGACTTCTGTATGGCCAAATAATAGATAATGTAAATGACATCTTATCCATAACTACGGTGATTATGGCTTACACTATTGTCATAAATTCCAGCCTTGATAGTGATACACACATAAGTTCCCATAATAGTGTATTATTAAAACCAGTATATTTTAACTTTAAATAAACCCATTCAATGAACTAAAATTGCATCCTGCACCATTACTCTCAGCTCCGTTTCTGTGTCAATATCACCTCTTGACACCTTTCTGGCAAAAGAAAACAAATGAAAATGTTCAAACGAGTTGTTCTCTTTTCCTCATGTTTTGAAAAAAAAATTACCAAGCGCTCCCCCAAGTAAGGCCCAAATCTTTAATTAACATTATATCTTAGAATCTTAAATAAAAAACATAGAACAATACTTCACGTAGGTTAGGAATGTTAAAAGAACCCTTTACCTTAAGAACAAAAAGAGATGAGGCTCTCGATGAAGTTTGAGTCCAGTAAATCAATATCGTAATGCGATGCTCCCATCTGCTTTAAAACAGTACAACGTTCTTCAGAGTTGCCCAGGCTTTCAAATTTCATTAAACAAGGCCGAAAAATATATGCCTGTCACCGCAGTCTGTGGCTGAGGGGAATGTCCCCTTCTTTTATGGCAAGCGTTACTAGGTTTAAATTATAACGCTCCTTGAATCCACTGTGGCCCCTGATTCGTTTCATCCCCATTAGAAGCCAACCTGTTCGATGAATTTGACTTCCTCCTTTCCAAAGCCAAAAAAACCTTTTTTTTTCCCCAAAAAAGCGGCATACGCCGCATCAATCTGAGTATCGAACATGTTATCATATGGAGGATTAGTTTCTGAGCGAGAGTACACTGGGTTTGGTTTGAAAAGAGCATAGTTAATAAGCAATATGTTCAGGATCACTCATGTAGGCCAGAAACGGGTAGGCGTTGATTGAAAGGAAATGGAGAAACCACTCTCTGAGGAAGGACTCCAAGAGTGGCTTTATGTATTGAACAAGATCCTCCTTAAAGTACATGAAGTATGGAGGGAAGGAAGGAAGTAGCAAACACCCCTGTGAATGTGGCTTGAGACTGAATTAATTAGTCAAATGAAGCCTGTCGAGGGGCTTTGTAAAATTCTCACTTCACCCAGTAGAGCTTCCCAGGTTCCGGATCAACAGTACCAAAACACTTCGTTTCACACAGCAATCCACGTATCGTGTCCCAGGAAGGAATGGCTGCACATTTCTTTTATCCCTTCCAGGTGCGATCCTCGTTCACGCTCATTTCTTTCAAGTACTCATTTCCAGTCCGACCCTATTCAATCCAGACCCTTTAAAGGCCTTGAGACACGCTGTGATCCGCATAAGATCCGAATACTTTAATTTCTGCTTTAAGAAGTGTCACAACGCTTAAGGTGGAGGGATATTATAAGAATCCTTCACGTACTTATACCATAGGTTCGCTGAATGGCCTGCAACCGTCACACTGCCTCCACAAAAAATAACACAAATGCTCCATAAACACTGGCGTCATTTGGATATAGAGATTTAAAGACAAGGAGTAATGGCATGACAAAGTTTCTTCCACATGAGAATTTAAATACTAGAGCATTGTTTCAGTTACTCATTTTTGAGTGGGAAGATTACATTTTTTTTCATAAACCATTGTTGCGTTCTAGAACAAATTTAATTCACTTGATTTCGAATAGCTCCAAAAAGTATCATAAATTTCTATATAATATGAAATTAACAACAGGAAGCATATCCCAATGTAATAGAACATCTGTTTATTTTTAGGTTGTAATTAAGAGAAAGACAACATTTGAAAACATATTAGAAAATAATATTACATTAGATCTAAAAATGGTCTTGACACTAACAAATTTGCCAGTAATACCCAAAAAAGTTCGTGTATTAAGACAGGTTTGAGCCGTGAAAAAAATTTGATACCAAGAAAGGTTCAAGCCAAAACCCCACATTTATCTAATTAGTCAATTATGACATAGAATATATATAAATTTCACAAGTGGATTAACCAGACTACATAAAAAATTCCAATAACAGTAACGTAAAGCCATTCTTACTATAATTGTTGAAACATATTATAAATAAGATGATGCAAATGCACAGAGCCGTATCGAAACCAACAAACTAATTTTCAATCTACCAATCACATAGTAAGGAACAAAAAACCCCCCATTCTAAAAACAAAACAAATCCAATTGTCATTAATAGACCGAATTCAATAAAACAAGTCTGAGAAGAAATACAAACCCATCTTTTTATATCATTAGTCAATCTTGCCATTAATAAAACAATCTCATTACTGATCCCAATCAACCAACACAAAATTAATTCTGTTATTTTGTTAAATGGGTTGTGCAAATTAATCTCAAAATTGATGGGCCGCCGCAAGCCACTCCCAGTTCCATACCTGGGTTTGGGATTCCTTTTGCTTGGGTATTTAAGTGGAAAATTACTACATGCCACCTAGATCACCTATCGAGGTGATAGCTCTATCTCTTAATCTCTTACGTTTGAATATTGAGATAAGATCATCCGAATCTTAATTTGATTAGATTTATTTTGTATCTAATTATTCTTCTCATTTATAACAGGCATGTACAACAAAAAAGATTTATGAAATGAATCAAATCGCACGACCCCCCCTTAGGAGATCGATCTCTCTCGATGCAGTCAAACCCTTTTTATTTGAGGCGATACGAGGGCTATCCTATAATGGTATCAGATTATGGTGGGAAAAAGGAAAAATCAAGAATCTAGCTACAAATGAAAAAAAAAGAGTCAACAAAATCACGATTTGTGGCCCGGCAACAACGACAAGAAATTAAATAGCCGACACCAAGAAGAAGATGAAAGAGCAATTGAAGCACCCCTCACATGCGTGATCAAATTTGATGGAATTAAGGATTTTAAACATCACTATGTAGCTACTACAAGGACCCCCACGTTGTAAGGCACCACACTTTGATGGGAAAGATTTGATGGGACTGAAGATTTCAGTAGAACATTTCAAACATTCGATCAAAATGACTCGGTTTATCCCATACATTTCTAGAATAAGCAATGTGGGGACACCAGTACGATCCTGGGGAGGATATTGG
>JABCRI010000337.1:0-33361 GCA_015143295.1 Tetracentron sinense | reverse complement strand
TTAGGAGTACCAAACTTTTTCAATCATCCACAATCCAGTCCAATCAATCAAACCATCAACTTCACTCCGGACCTACTTTGTGGCTTATTCCATAACTGTGGATCCGTAGCAACCCCTGATCGGGTTACAGCTCTCCCTAAGCTAGAAATCCCTATTTCGTTTCTACTCTAATCCATCTCATTCATATATTTCATTTCATATTACATTTCCCGCATCTAGATAAAATTGCAAGCTTCTTATGGTTTCCTTTATTTGTCAACTAGGGCGAAGGTACCATCCAGCCGGAGGGGGTTTTATGGGTGCCTACACCTTCCTCCTACTCAACTAATCCCTTACCCTCTGCCTGACCTCGAGTGATTTCTAGACATGTGCCTTATCCACAAAATTCGGGACCTATCTTCTTCTACAGACATTAGATAGGTGCGCTCACAAAAAACTCATTTCATTTATACCATTTCCTTATTGGATTTATCCTGATTCCGTTTTGCGTCGACCCTTGAGAGGGTACATTCAGGTACTCACAGTGGGCGAATCTGGCGCAGACCAGTGCATTCACGCCCATCTAATCTGCATCAAATCACCGTCAAACCACACAAAACAAAATCTTTCAATTTCATCGATATGTTATTTCATCATTTATAACACCTCCGACATTTTGTTTGCAAAACTTAGCACTATGCCAGGGTTCCATTCTCTTATTAATTAATTGCTTGATTTTTGACTCGCTTGATTCACCCTGTTTCATAGTTCTACTCTTGTCATTCTGAATAAAAGCCTTCACCCTAACGCCCTTTCTCTACCCTATCTTATCCGGTAAGCTTACAATCTGAGGGATGTTAGCTCCCCCGATACTCTTGAGCCAAAGATCTGTGGAAAGTACCTGTTGTAGACCGCGAGATGGTATCTTCCTGGTTAACAGCACTGTGCCCTTTCCCCTCCCGCTTATGCCCTCCAATCTTCCCTTTTCAGCGTATTGATCTCTATACGGGTTCGTCCCCTATACGGTCATGCTCCTCTTACTTATCGTTCAAAACTCGCTACATCCTGCTAGCCGCTTCGTATACGACCACTCTCGGTTTCTCGGTGTCGGCATACACCAGTAGTTTTCCTCCTGTCGGGCTGTCTGAGTGACAACCTATCCCTCTTTTGCTACTCGTTTAGGCCAGGCTCTCCTACATCATTTTGTTAGATGTAGGACCTGTGTCCCTATACCTACCAGATTTGGAGCTTATGTGCGCCTGTTGATTCTATTGTGAATTCCTTCCGTTTTTGAATGTTTCCATGGTTGTTTTATATACGAGTACTTATATGGCATCTCTTCCATGCTTTCACGGCTCTTAGGTTAGATATGTCTAAATTTTGTCCGCATCATGTAGATGGCAGGTCCTTTACGTTCTCATAACCTTGTCAATCTACGGGAACGCCCAGGATGTGACTCTTCAGTTATCGGTCATCTCCAACCCTCACATCGGAGCAAAGAATGGTTTGGCAACAGGAATACCATCTGGTGTACACTCTAGAGCTAAGCAGAATAAATCTAGACTGGCGCCTTCTTCAAGCTGCCATCCATTGTTGGGAGGAAGGACGATGACCTTCCATTTCGGCAAACAGGAGTTGTGTCCAACCTTAGAAGAGATCAGTCACATTTCGGGTCTTAACTTAGGAGAAGATATTGTGTTTCCACAACACCAGGGGAATTATAAGCGGACGCTGGCCAGGTTCCTCGAGGTAAGAGAAGACCAAGTGCTCAGAGGGGCAGAGGAGTCATATAGTAAATGCCCTTTGACCTACCTATTTTCCTTGTATGACCGGGACCTGGATTATACACCGCCCCCAAAGTTAATGCGGGTAAATTAAATGCATTTACTTTGGCAGTAGTGGGTCAAGTCCTATTCCCCAAAGGGCCAAAACATATAGAGGCCGTACTATGCAACGTCACTCAGGCAAGTCCAGGAAAGAGCTACCCTTGTCCCAATGTTACTGGCCCGAGCTTCTTCGAGACATTTCTTCTGTTTCCAGTCATCAGAAGGGGGCCTTCAACAGTTGTATCGCTCTTCTACACATCTGGTTAGTTGAGCACATCCCGAGTATTGCATCACCCCTAACAAGGCCAATCCAGTTCAACAGCGTGGTTCTACAATTCTTGGTACAACGTCTAAGGCCGGCTTCTACAGATGCAGAACTTTACCTTGCTCACCTCCAAACTTTGAAAGAAGATGACATCATATGGCGGCCCACCTGGATGCCTAGACAGATTCAGCCGCGCCTTAGCACAGTTCGACGTACTTATATCATTCTAGCCGGGCTTTCAGGATCAACACCTTATGCACCTCTCCGCGTTCTCCGACAGTTGGGGTATGCCCAGTTCATCCCTACCTGGGAACCCATGCACGAAGACTTCATCGACTTCAAGGGCACCTCAGAGCGTATGAGGCGGGAATTTGCATCCAGCTGGAGGCTCTCCCGCTGGCGGGAGGATGAAAATCTTGAATACTGTATGACTCCTCAGACGGTGGATGGCTATGATCAGTGGTTGATGTTGGAAGACCAGGCAAGCAGCATGCTGATACCCGTTGAGTTACCAACACCACCAGCAAGACCCCCGAGGCATGGCACCATACCAATTGCAGCAACCACTCGACCTTGGGTGGACACATTTCTACATGCCCGCATGAGTATCAAAGCCGAGGAGAAGGAGATCGCAGTAGCGAAAGCCCGACTGGCAGCAAAAGAGCGGAAGGTGAAGAAGTATGTGCACAAAGTCCGACAGGAGGTAGGCCGTTTGACGCAAGAGAAAATTCAGGCTGAGCATTTTGCAGCTTCCCTACAAAAGGTAGTCAAGCACCAAGCCAGGAGCAAGAAAGGTCTCAAGACTTGTCTCCAATTTGCACAAGAGCAGCTAGACATAGCCAGCGATGAGCTCAGTACCAAGATACGCCAGTATGTTCAGGGAACTCAGAATGCAGCAGAGACGATTGATATGCTGGAGGTTCACATCGAGGCCCTGAATCAGCAAATCATGCAGCTCGAGGGCGAGCCCCTACCACTGGAGTTTGACATTCCTCTTTGAAGGACCTGCTTAGGAATGGTCATGCACTCGCATATGTTTTAAAAGCACTTTTGTTATGTACATAAACTAGTTCTTTTTTGAGTATGTAAGACACTTTTTGATAAAGTGCAGTTACATCTTGTATATAAACTACTGTATGAATAAAAACTCTTCTTGTCTCTCATAATGCGTCTTCATTATCAGTCATTTGTCGTATCTATCATGCGTCAACATATGACTCGATCTGTAACCGCAGCTCTCGCACGAGAAGCTCTTGCACAAGCTGCTACCCCAGGAAGTTCATCAGAAGTCGAGATGAATCAAGGCGAATTCCTAGACCCTCAGGATCTAGAAGAGGAAACAACCCGCAACACCCAGGACATTATGGAAATCAAAGGCTCGATACATGATATCTTGGAAGCTCTTAGAACTCTCAATGCTACACGAGCAACTGACCAGCCCAGCTCATCTGTTCCGCCAAACCAATCTAATCCATCTCCCCCTCTACCAAACCAACCAAACAAGATTCACCTCAAAGTTCAACCAGAATCCTCTTTCAACCCTAACCTAGACTTGGATGTTGATCAACGTGACCAAGGTGAGGGAGAGATAAATGAACCCACATACTCTATAAGACCCCAGGTTCCTAATACATCGGAGCCCTCTTCTCTTTTCAAAGATCAGTTTCAAGAAATGCGAGAAGAGATCAAAAAATTGAAGGCAGTACAAGATACTCCGGGTAAAGAGTTTGCGGACTTGGATTTCTATTCTAAGGTTGTAGTCCCCAAAAATTTTAAGATGCCCGATTTTGAGAAATATGACGGAAAGGGATGCCCTCATACCCACCTTCGGCTTTACTATACAGACATGTTGGAACATGGGGACAATGGCCCTTTGTTAATTCGGTGCTTTCAAAAGAGTCTGAAGGGGGCAGCCCTTGTATGGTTCACTTCCCTTGATATGGGGCAATTCAAAACTTGGAAGGATCTAATCAGCGCATTCCTCAAGCAGTTTTCATTTAACATGGAGTTGCTACCTCAGAAGGGAGATTTAGAACAAATGACTCAGAAGAGTGATGAGCCATTTATGGAATATGCAGCCAGGTGGAGAGAGATGGCATCCAGGATGAAGATATCTCTGCCAGATGAAGAACTCATAGCTACGTTCTTGGCAACACTCAGGCCACCTTATTCAACTCTCATGATAGCTCTACCAGCTACGGACTTTCCTAGTATTGCCAAGAGTGGAGTTAGAATTGAGACTGCTATTCGAAATGGCACCATTACTACCAATTTCAGTCAGTCGGCCACACAGCAGCCAAGCACCAGTAACCGGAATATTTTCAGAAAAGATCAGAAGAAGAAAGAAGGAGAGGTACAAATGGTAACACCAGCAGTACCAGTAGCACCGGCAATGCCAGTACAGTTGCCCATAAATGCAACGCAACCACCGCCAGTAGCCCCGGCTCGACCTAATAACCAATCTCGCACTCTTGCACCTCAGCAAGTGCGAACACCGCCCAGAACTTTCACCCCTCTACCTTATCCTCTCAGCCAGCTGTTACCATTCCTTATACCAAAGGGAGTACTTTCACCCAGACCTCCAATGCTAATACCCTCTAATCCAGGAGCCACCTTTCGTATGGACCAGGATTGTGCTTTCCATCAAGGTCCTGGACACCTCACTGATAGATGCTTTACCTTGAAGCATGCAATTCAAGATCTCCTCGACCAGAAAAAGATCGAGTTATCCCCAGGAAACACAAGCATTATTCAAGCCCCTCTACCACCTCACAATCAGCAAGTTAATTTCTTAGAGGAAGCAGAACCCTGTGTAGGTATGATTAACCCTTTTACCTCACCTATCACAGAATCTCCAATTCAAATCCCTTCTGATCTTCCAATCCAAGAAGAAGTCACTTACCTGATACCATGCCCGACCAATTGGCCACTGGCCCAGTCGACCCCATCAGCTAGTCCCTTAATTATCCCTTTCATCCCCCCACCGGTCTATAACCTAGATCAAGTACCATATATCTACCCATCCACTTCCTACCCAACTGAGCCGGGGAGCGTTGACATTGCAAGCCTCACCAGGTCTGGTAGATTGTATCCACCAAATCCTTCTGTAAATATGCCAGAAGGGAGCAAAGGGAAGGAAAAGGTTATCGACTTGGAGAAAGAGAGAGAGGATTCAGAAGCCTTGTTAAAAGCCATTCAGAAGGCCGAAGAATATCATGTTGCTCAACAGCTCAGTAAAATCCCAGCTCAAATCTCTATAATGGGGTTGTTATTAACTTCTGATCACCATCGGAAACAATTGATCAAAGTTTTCAACAATGCCCACGTCACTCCGGATATCACTCCAGAAAAGTTGGGACAACTAGTAGGGCAAGTGCTAGAACCAAAAGTCATATCATTTACTGAGGGAGAAATTCCTGAGGAGGACACATCTCATACCAGGGCACTATATATTGCAGTGGTTTGCAGAGGGAAGCATCTTTCTTCAGTCTTGATTGACAATGGCTCAGGATTGAATGTTTGTACTTTGAACACGTTGCGGAGCATTGGTATGGATTTGAGTCATGTAAGTAAAAGGCCTATGACGATTCGGGCATTTGATAATTCGACACGGCAGAACCTCGGTGACATCAATTTGAATGTTACTATCGGCCCGGTAGATTTTCTCATTGATTTCCAGGTAGTGGATGTCCCGGCATCCTTCACTTTACTCCTCGGAAGACCATGGATCCATATGGCTAAGGTAGTACCATCCACTCTACATCAGAGAATAAAGTTTATCCAAGGGGATCAGCTGATCGTCATCCCCTCAGAAAGTTTGTTTTACTCCATCCTGGAAGTTCAAGAAGAAAGGCTAAGGCCAGTGTTTATAACTCAGCAGTTTGAGGAAGTAAGTTGTATTACACAGATTGAAGTAAGAGAAAAGAATGCTAGACAGATTCCTCCCAAGTACAAGATGATGGCAAGAATGGGATATCGACCCGGTCAGGGTCTGGGAGTCCGGCTTCAAGGTATAAGGAAGATCATCACTCCGTCTCGTTACACCCCGCGGTTTGGGATAGGCTACAAGCCGACATTGAAGGATTATATGGAGCAGCTCACACCAAAGAGAGGGGGGGCAGAAATCCGAAAATACCTGCACCATCTTACCACTTCCCAAGTTAGCAATCCCATACCCGACCCGATACCAGAACTCATAATCTCACCCATGCCCAAAACCATGGAACCTTCGAACCCAACCTTTCGTGTGTTAAATGAGAGTTCTAGGAGCATCCAGGATGAGGAGCTAATGGGAATAGAGCGCCTATTTGAAGATTTGGAAATAGAGGAAGCAACCCCAGAGATAGGAGAAGACCAAGAGGAAGCTCTGTTCGAGTATGCCAAAGCCAAAGTGTTCACTATCTCCGAAGACAAAGAGGAGACAATAAGTCTTTCATCCCCAAGATCGTGGTGGACCGAACCCATCACTCTGGAGGCGGCCAAAGGAAGAGCAGTGATTGTCAAGAAGGTCGGTTGAGGCCTTGTTACAGTGGCTGAAGAGTCTGTAAAAATTACTTTCAATCAAGTCTTGTAAAGTCCTTTTGAATATATACATATAAGTGATACTTTTCCCAAGAAAAAAATCTCTCAATATTTCTTTTGCTTGGCTTATGATGGTATGATCTAAGACTCCCCACGAGCACTATTGATCAGAAGCCTCCCAAAATTTTCTTTCTCATCTCATTGAGTGTGCCTAGATAAAAAGTGAGTTTTGAAGTATTTTCCAGGGGTATTTTTGTCATTTTGCACCTTAGGGTCATTTTGGTCATTTTCCCATTTTAAAATCCGATTTAATCCCAAAAATTGCCAAAATTCATCAAAAATTTGTAAAATCATTTTGAACCCAATGACAATTTTTTTAGCATTTTTTCAAGGGTATTTTGGTAATTTTTCACCCTAGGGGTACTTTGGTCATTTTTGAAAATCAAAACACCTGGAAAGAGGTTTTTGAAAGAGGGTTTTTGGGAAGATTTGAAGGTGTTAACGGTGTTAAAAGGGTGCAAAATTGGGGTGCTTACAAATATGCA
The DNA here is from genome assembly GCA_015143295.1 of Tetracentron sinense. Lineage (NCBI taxonomy): Eukaryota > Viridiplantae > Streptophyta > Magnoliopsida > Trochodendrales > Trochodendraceae > Tetracentron > Tetracentron sinense. Next base: position 26,225 of record JABCRI010000337.1, on the reverse strand, counting down.
CATTCTTTTCAAACCAACAACACAAATACAGATATGCAGAATATAATTAATATATGTTTTCATACAAACTATATCGGTGCCCATATCAATACTTTCATATCAATTTTAATTGCTAGTACACATACCCGTCGATTAAAATTATCCAAGGATCCCATTTTATAACCCAACAGTAGGGCTCAGACTTTCCAGACACTCCACGTGTACATCGTGGTTCTAGGGACTTTCAACCCATGAGTCTCAATTTCCCAATCTATTTCTTTAGGGACTCTCAATCCCTAAGGGACTTTATCAACTAAGCACCTCTATGGACAATTTGATATGACACATACAGTAATGGTGATATTTACAACCATTTCTATAAATTTAATAATTTAGCAAATTGATTAATCAATATTAACTAAATTGTATTTCACAGAGTTCATCTTCAGTTCTAACAAAAACAAAACTTTTTTTTTGTAAATAAGATTCAATAAACATTTACCTAGAAATATGAGTTCATCAGAATCTAGAGAATTCTTCTGTAAATTATTGAACTCAATACAGTTGCACTGCCTCAAGAAATAACAGAATAAAGGGACCTTTATGAGTTTCATAATATCTCTGAGATTAATCCCTTACCAAAAAATTATGAGGCATACTTTTCTGGAAAATAGACTTCCAGTAAACAATAATAAAAATATAATAAAAATCAAGTTATAATATTTTAAATATAAAATATTGAGCGAAAAATAGCCTATCTGCAGTGAGAAAATTTTTGACAGTTTTGACACCTTTCACCAATAAGTCCACCCTAAATATAATATAAAAGAAAATAATACGAGACCAATTGGGTTTAAAATCAATTAGATTATAGTTGTTTAAAAAAAATTAAAACAAAACTCTCATGTACAAAATATTAAAAAAATATTATAGAACAATTTGAGTTTTTTTTTTAAAATTTTGAAATTGCTGACAGGTTTAACACATCCTTAACATAATTATGAAATCAATATCAAACGAATTATTTTTTATCCGAAATTGTGCATAGAGGTGTCTTTACTAATGTGAGAACTACCCACAAAAGTTCATAATTTTTGAAATATGAGAGAATATATTATGAATCTTGTTCCACGACTGGTCTTAAAATTTCAGAAAATCTAAGAGCTTCATATTAATTCAAATTAAAATGTCTAAACCTAAAATATGATCATAAAAATTCACATACTTCATTAATAACTTTGAATGAAGCTAATCATGATTCAAGAAAGATATATCTACTTCAAAAGTATACATATAAATTATTAACCCTAATAAAAACATACACAAAAACCTAATGATTCAATAATATTTTGTTTTTCTACAAAGATAGAGGATGGTCTACTTACTTGAAATCAAGAAATTATAATCTACCCTTGATTTTTTTCCTTTTCTTCTCCTTCTTGTTATGGTAAAAGAAACTCTTTTTTGCTTTTGTTTTTCTTCTCCAGAGCAATAAAAATTAGGGTTGTAAAAAGAAACCTAATATCATCTTAAGGTTGCATTTATATGATAAGGGTTTATGACTTTTAATCTGAGCTGTAGATCTTATTAAAATCTGATCTTTAATTATGTTTTTGATGTGATGTATGTGTGTAGCATATTAATGTGTAAGTGGTCTTTAATTTTTTTTTTTTTTGGGATTTACTATACTTTGCCTTGTAGGCAACTCCAGCAAAAAGGGGTTGTAGAGCCCCGAAAATTTCATGTACTGTTTTGCGTGCCTCAATTTATAAACAAGGGCTTTGTATAAGTCTATGCATAGGTTGTATGTGTGTTTGGATGTTTAAGGCAAGAGTAAAAAAACACTCTAAGTCTCAAATGTGTGAAAAATAGGCCAAATATGCAAAAAACAGGGCAGGCCAGTTGACCCGCCATTCCAGGCGGTTGACCGAAAGTCTTAAAAAGGCTCAAACAGGGGTCTTTACCCAGCTGGTCGACCGCCCAGACCAATCAGTCTACCGACTGTGCTCTTTTGTGCCTAGTTGACCTACTTTTTTTTTTTTGGAGGAACACCAAATACATTAGGGAGGCTCTGGACCAATTAGAGGACCCCGAGCCACCAGAATTTTCCTGCAATGCCATGGCATAAGATACTGAGATTGGAACTGTCTAGAGACGCACATACCCAGGCTATGCCGGGCAAGCTTGTGAGCAAAACCGTTGGCATTCCGAGGGTTATAAGTGACCACATGGTGAGGTATCTTTTGAATTTCTTTTCTGATGTCACCCAGTGTTGCAACAATTTCCAAAGGTCCCTTGATGTTTGGTTGATGAAGAAGCTTAACCAAAACTCCTGCATCCAAAGCGAACTCCACTTTCTGCCACCCTTGCGATACTCCAAGCGTGATAGCATTTCGAAGGGCAGCAGCTTCAGCTATCATGGCTGACCCGCCAGGAAGAGCTTGAATGAGACCGTGAAGGATGGTTCCTTTATGATTACGACCTATGACTCCTGTACCAGCAGTTTGTCTTGAAGGATCGTAGGCCCCATCCGAGTTGACTCTTACCCACCCATGTGGGGGAGGTTTCCAGGTGCTTCCAAGAGTGGGAATTGGTTACCTTCTTGTTAAGTTGGTGGGATCAGGCATTCCTTTAATTTGAAGACATTCATGAGCTAGCCCTTCAGCTTGTTGAATAATTTGAATTGGGTTAGTGGGGGTCGCTTGAAATTTGCTACCATTTCGAGCTTTCCATAAGCTCCACATAACCTACTTTATGCTTTTGGGATATTTTGGGGCCCATTTTGGGGTTTTAGTAAACCCCAAAGGCCTATATAAACCCCATTTTGTGGGGTATTGGGTTACCAAACCCTAAGAGAGTTGTGAGAGGAATTTTTGAGAGAGAAAAGAGAGAAGAGCAAGTGTTCTTCAAGGTGGTTTATAGGATCAAGGTGAAGCTCGGTTTTCCGCTTCCCAACTCATTCTCACGCGATAGATCATAGGGATTCAGTCTTTGAGAGGTAGATACACTCTACTATTGCTTAGCTGTATTCCCATTTATAGATAGAAAGAATTGGATGTGGTTTTGATGAAATGGAGGTCTATGACCTTGTTCTTGCAAAGTATGGTTATGGACTCTCTTATATGAAGTATTCCTTTCTTATCAATTGCTCACAATTGATATATGATCACGAACACTTGTGTTACTGAGTTTTGTATTGCAGATAAGTTTTGAAAGTAGGATTTTCGCTTAAAGTATGATTCTTGCTCAAAGTTCGCTCAAGGGTGTTTACCATCTTGCTTGTAAAGTCTTGCTCAAAGTTTGCTAAATGGTGTAAACTACCTTGCTTGTAAAGTCGTACTCAAAGTTCGCTCAAGGGTGTATACCACCTTGCTTGTAAAGTCTTGTTCAAAGTTCTCAAAGTTCGTTCATGGGTGTATACCACCTTGCTTGTAAAGTTGCTCATAAGTAGATGGCTTTTGTAGCCTTGCCTGTGAAAGGAAAGTGACTCAATGGTTTTAAAGCTTTGCTTGTAAAGTTTTGTAAAGTATGACTCTAAGTGACTTGTAAAGTTTCATTTTGAAGCATGATTTTTGAATGCTTGCACCTGTTAGGTTTTGTTAAAAGTTATGGTTTCCGCACCTGATTAAAGCATGCTTGTTTCGCTTTGAGTCTTGTTTTGTCTTATCTTGAAAGCATGCTATTATTGATTTTATAACACTGCTATTAGTAGTTTGTATACGCTGAGCCTTTCAATGCTCAACCGAACTGTTATTTTCGGCATGTCCTGTTGACATATGCGCTCCGGAACCATTGGTCGAGGAGGAGTATTTTGAGAAGGAGCCCGCTATGGACCATCCTCATGAGGAGAGGGCCCTTGATAGGTGGCCCTAATTGGACTACTGTTAAGTGATGAGAGGGAAAGAAATGTATATTTTGTTAAGTGGGGATGTCCACTTTCAATTTTGTCTTGTTGAACTTATGTTAGCACTTGGAACATAGCTTATGTTAAAAGAAATTTTTAGCTTCCGCTATTGGCATGCCTTGTATGTATTATAGGATGGTTTGATATGATAAGTAACGAGCCAATGTCTCACATGCTCCTAGGTGAGATTTTGGGTCGCAACAGGGGTAGCCATAGACACCTATTCTTGCATGTTTGGGCATTCTTTGACTCGCATGACCCTTTCTGAACCAAAAGGGTTGTGTCATTGTTTAGAACAACGACAATAATTTAAGTCTGTTAAGGAGGGGTAACCTTTGGAAATGACAACAGGTACTTTTTGAGCCCTAAAGACTCCTGTCGTCGTTGTAAACAACGGTAATACTATTTTTACGCTTAAACCCTGAAATGACAAGTACCTGTTGGGTCATTGGATAGGTTTAGGAGTGATCAACCATGTCGCTGCTTCAACTACAATTCCTTTCGCGGTAGGTCTGATGTGACATGTATTTACTGGTTGGTATGGCAATTTTAGGGTTGGCAATGGAGCAGGCATCTTTTCAATCACTTCAATTCAAAGAATTACATTTATGTCATTTAAATGATCAACAAATCCTTAACTTTTAAAATAACCAAAATACCCATGATCTACTTTATCCTATAAATACTCCATCATTTGGCCCTTTGAAGAGACCTGAAAAGCTTCTAACTTTTGGACCTTTTAACTCTCCATTGTCTTTTCTCTTACCTTAGTTATCACCCTAATTTAGTCACATTTAGTTATTCACCTCTAGGTTTGATCATCCTAACCTATTTTAGGAGGTTAAACCCCTAAGTTTTTAGTAATGTCACACAATATTCAATAATATTAAAGAAAAATTCAAAGAGAATCAATTAAAGCTTTGTAAGGTAAATAAATCATTTATTTCAAGTACCATTGTAACAACCAAATTTTACAGCCTCACTTGTGTGTGAGGCGGTTGAACTTCGGTGTCAAATGACCTCAATTAATGGAGTTTATTATTTTATGTGGGGAAACTCCTTTTCCGCCATGGTTAACCCACGCCGTTAATTACACCCTCTTGAAGAGGGATACCTCTGATTAAAAAGAAGAGAGAGAGAGAGAGATGAACAAGCAATTTTATTGCATATGTGGGGGTGTCCAGAGCCCCCATTTGGGCATACATGAGTGCCTCAGAGAGGGCTTTGAACAGAAAGAAAATGAGAAAAGAGGGAGGAGAAGAAGAGGGGGGTAGGCATTTTATTGCCTACCTTGCTGCCTTCATTCTTCAAAATTTTGGAGCTCTTCTCTTGCTCTGAACATTTTCCTTCTCTTTTGAGGTTCCTTTTCTCTTTAGGAGTTTTTTCCTTTTCAGATTTCCCTTTGATTTTTGGATGGCCGATCTCTAATCCCCCTGTTTTAGAGAATAACTCCCACTTTTATCTTGTGGGAGTTATGGCAGGAAGTGGGTTGATAACCACTTCCTCTAACTGACATCTTTGTGCAAAGGACATATGCGACAAGGCTTAACCTTTGCTGCCAAAGTGGGGTTGTCTGACAACCTCTTTTAATTTCATTTGGATTTTTGGCAACAAGGATGTTCCTTGCTACCATGGTGGAGTCTATTAATAACTCATTTAATTTAATTTTGATTTGGGGCAACAAGGATGCTCCTTGATGCTATGGTGGGGTTTATTAATGACCTCTTCAATTTCATTTAGATTTGGTGCAGCAAGGGTGTTCATTGCTGTCATGGTGGAGTCAATTAAAGACCACATTACTTTGATTTGGATTTGGGGCAGCAAGGAACACCCTTGCTGCCAATAAGGGGTCTATTAAAGACCCTTTGTAATTTGGGGCAGCAAGGATGTTCCTTGCTGTCATGGTGTGGGGTCTATTAATGACCCCTTTAATTTCATTTGGATTTGGGGCAGCAAGGGTGTTCCTTGCTGCCATGGTGGGGTCAATTAAAGACTCATTTACTTTGATTTTGATTTGGGAGTAGCAAGGGTGTTCCTTGCTGCCATGTTGGGGTCAGTTAAAGACCTTTTTATTTTGATTTGGATTTGGGACAGCAAGGGTGTTCCTTGTTGCTAAGGTGGGGTCTATTAATGACCCCTTTGATTTAAATTTAAATTTGGGGCAGCAAAAGTGTTCCTTGCTGCCATGGTGGGGTCTATTAATGATTTTGTTTGATTTGACTTCAATTTGGGACAACAATGGTGCTCCTTGCTGTCATGGTGGGATCTATTAAAGACCATTTTAACTTGATTTCAAATTTGGGGCAGCAAGGATACTCCTTGCTGCCATGTTGGGGTCTATTAAAGACCCCTTTAACTTGGTTTCAATTTGGGGCAGCAAGGGTACTCGTTGTTGCCATGGTGGGGTCTATTAAAGACCCATTTGACTTGATTTCAATTTGGAGTAGCAACGGTGCTCCTTGCTGTCATGGTGTGGTCTATTAAAGACTCATTTGACTTGATTTCACTTTGGGGCAACAAGGCTGCTCCTTGCAGCCTTGGTGGGGTCTACTAGAGACCCCTTTGATTTAATTTTACTTTGGGGCAGCAAGGGTGTTCCTTGCTGCCATGATGAGATCTATTAAAGACCCCATTTGATTTGGCTTCAATTTGGGGCAGCAAGGGTGTTCCTTTCTGCCATGATAGGGTCTATTAAAGTCCCCATTTGATTTGGCTTCAATTTGGGGCAGCAAGAGTGCTCCTTGCTGCCATGGTGGGGTTTATTAAAGACCCCATTTGATTTTGTTTTACTTTGAGGCAGTAAGGCTACTACTTGTTGCCATGGTAGGGTCTATTAAAGACCCCGTTTGATTAGACTTTAATTTGGGGTAGCAAGGGTGTTCCATGCTGCTATGGTGGGGTCTATTAAAGACCCCATCTGATTTTATTTTACTTTGGGGCAACAAGGGTGTTTCTTGCTGCCATGGTGGGGTCTATTAGAGACCCCTTTGATTTAATTTGACTTTAGGGCATTAAGGAGTATCCTTGTTGCCATGGTGGGGCCTATTACAGACCCTACTTGATTTGATTTCAATTTGGGGCAGCAAGGGTGCTCCTTGCTGCCATGGTGGAGCTTATTAAAGACCCCACTTGATTTGATTTATATTTAGGGCAGCAAGGGAGTTCCTTGCTGCCATGGTGGTGTATGAAAGACCCCGTTTGATTTGAATTCAATTTGGGGCAGCAAGGGTGCTCCTTGCTACCATGGTGGGGTCTATTAAAGACCTCTTTAACTTGATTTCAAATTTGGAAAAGCAAGGGTACTCCTTACTACCATAGTGGGGTCTATTAAAGACCTCTTTAACTTGGTTTCAATTTGGGGCAGCAAGGGTACTCCTTACTGCCATGGTGGGGTCTATTAAAGACCCCTTTGACTTGGTTTCAATTTGGGGCAGCAAGGGTATTCTTTGTTGTCATGGTGGGGTCTATTAAAGACCCCTTTGACTTGATTTCACTTTTGGGTAGCAAGGGAGTTTCTTGCTGCCATTGTGGGGTCTATTAAAGTCCTCGTTTGATTTGGTTTCAATTTGGGGCAGCAAGGGTGCTCCTTACTACCATGGTGGGGTCTATTAAAGACCTCATTTGACTTGATTTTAATTTGAGGCAGCAAGGGTGTTCCTTGCAGCCATGGTAGGGTTTATTAGAGACCCCTTTGATTTTATTTATTTTGAGGCAGCAAGAGTACTCCTTGCTGCCATGGTGGGGTCTATTACCAACCCCATTTGATTTGATTTTAATTTGGGGGTTTCCTTGCTACCATGGTGGAGTCTATTAAAGACCCCACTTGATTTGATTTTACTTTGGGGTAGCAAGGGTACTCCTTGCTGCCATGGTGGGATCTATTAAAGACCCCACTTAATTTTATTTAATTTTGGACAGTAAGGGTGTTCCTTGCTACAAAGGTGGGTGATTCCTACATCCATAACCTATTTCATTGGTATAAGGTAAGCTTACTAAGAGTTATGCACCACATCAATTTTTCTTTGGGTGTGATGTGGGCACACTAAAATTGATACACTCCAATAGAATTAGGTGTGGAAATTTCGCGGCCTACAACCATATTATCTTTTTTCATTCTGTCCTTTTTTTCTTGTATGAGCCTTAGCTTAGGATAACAAACAAACCTTATCTTAAAGTAGTTTGAACCCTCTTAGAGAGTGTCATATTTATTTTAATGGCTCCTTATAAAAGACGGGAGGAATAAAATTTTAGGCTTTGTTAAAACTCATTATCTTTAAAATTTTTTTTTTTTTAGCTCGTAGATAAAATAAGTAAAATTAATCATTGCTTAAGCTCTGATCATTTTTCATTGGGAAACATTTTGGCTACAATATAAGGAAAGGTCTCTCTAAGCTTTTTCCTTTTTTATTTTCTAGCCAATATGTTGGATTAATTTTTCAATCTTATTCTTTATTTCTCATCTTGCTTTAACTAGAAGGATGTGAGAGTTTTTTCTAAACATAAAGGTCAAAAGATCATTACTTTGACATGAGAGCCTTTTTAGACTGTTTTTTAAACCTAAAGTCTAAAGGCTTTATACTTTGACTAGGAAAAGGGGGGAGGGGGGGGAGGAGAGAGAGAGCCTTTAAATTTTATTTAAACCCAAAGTGTAAAGGCTCTTTACTTTGACTAGATAGATAAAAGTCTTTCTAGGCTAAAAGAGTCTTTCAAATTTTTTTTTTAACTTAAAATATAATTAAAAGTTCATTTATATTCAAATACTTTTAGTTATAGTGAAAAAAATAAAGAAGTCTTTGTAGACTTTTTTTTCCTTTTATTTTCTAGTACGCATATTTATTTATTTGGTTTTTGCTTAAAGCTTGAGTTTTTCTCTTTTGTTTTGACAATGAAGAGATGGAAGTCCTTCTAATCTTTTTCTCAAATCCAAACGTCCTAAAAATATTTATTTTATCGGATTATTCTTGGCTAAAGTTAAAGGGGATGTATTTCTAGGTTTTTTTTTTTTTTCTAGTCTATGCATTCTATTGATTGGTTTTCTCTCAATCTTAACATTAAGAGAACCTTTGGTTTTCTTCTAAAAATTTATATTAAATATAGGGTTAAGTAGCTATTGCTTTTTCTAATGTGCCTTCTAGTCATTACTTGTAAAGATAATGATTAATGTCTAATCAGTGTCGCTACTTAGACTAAAAAGTATAAGGGCAAATGAAACTTTCTCACACCTTCAAATAACCTTTAGATTTCATTTTGCTTAGTTGATTGAGTTTCAAGACACACATGAAAAAGATAAGGAAAATCAAGGTAATCATCTGTTGGATGGATGAATGGATGGATAAAGACGTCTAACACCTTTTCCAGTCTATAATTGAACCTTCCTTCCTAAATGTTTGTTGTTTTCATAAGTTTTAAGGTTTTTTTTTTAACTTTTAACAAAGGTCTTTAAAGGTGGCCAATCACACTTCTTTATAATGATTGGTGGCAACTCAAAACTTTCATGTTAATTTACTCGAATTAAAATGGGAATGACCTTATTTCATGCAGTATCTGTGTGAAACTCCCTAAAGGTCACTATGTTACTCTTGTATAGAAGGTTGAACATTTCCCCCCCCCCCCCAGCTCCTTAATTCTAGCTTTGATGTAGCTAAAAGATTCTTTGTTCCACTTCTTTAAATTGAAACATGGGGCTTTAATTTTTCTATAAGCTTTGAATACATCTGATCCTTGGTAGTGTTGGTGTAATTGAGCTAAATACCTGCACACATAGCCACTTAGCAAATACAAATAGGTAATAGTGCAATTAAATAAGCAATTATTATTTAATTAATTATAATTGAGAATCGCTTCACTGAGAGGTGCTACAAGTGAGTCTTTCTTGAAGATAGTCGAAGCCTCCCATGTACAAGGGATGTGACAGCTCTATCTCCGGGATACAACTCAGCTCGGATTCTCTCTGGTCTTTCCAACGAGTTTGTACTACTCGGTAGAAGACGGGGTACTGATCTTCCTTTAGGATGCCGTTTAAAATTAAAATATATACTTATATGTGTTATTTTAATTAGGGTTTGCCATTAATCCAAATGTCCTAAAGTCCCATCGGATAAATAGGAAGACAATATCTGATTTGTTAGTTTTCAAAATTACCATTTTACCCCTCAGGGTTTAAGGGTCTACTTGGTTCCAGGGTTAGGTCCACTCTGATTTGGTCTAATCTTGTTTTAGCCTATTCTAGTTTGGGTCTGCACCTATTCTGTTTGGTTACAGATTCTGGTTCTGTCCAAAATCAATTCAGCACAAAATCTGTTTTTTGGTTTGGTCAGAATCAATTCTGTCTTAAGTCCTATTTGGTTACAGTTTTAAGTTAATCCGATTTTATCATGTTCCAGAATCGTTTGGTTACAAGTTAGGTTTGTCCAGATTAATCCATTCCACAAGATACCCCTGTTTGGGTATGATGGTCCTTATAGGATCCATCATGTGGATATGATAGGATCACCCGAAATCGGATGGCTACCAAGATGGTTCTGTCCATGAAGGACTGATCTATTATTCTACTCAATCTGGAATCCCAGATTGGGCAATCGAACAGTCCACATGTGGACTGATCTATGATGGACGGTTGAGAAGCCCGAATGCTTTCTACAACCTCATCAGGATTTGGACATCAGTCCATTTCTTGGTATCCATGGATCTGGATCGATCCGGACAACCTACTGGGTCTGGTTCTGGGCCTCTAGATTATGAGTCAAGGTCACCATCTTCTCCATTGAGGTCAAGGTCCACCATTAATAGAGATCTCCAGGTTAGGGTCCTCCTAAGAGGTCTTTGGTACGGAGTCATCCTGATGGACTATGGCTGACTCGAAATAGATGGATCAGGGTGCACCTACTCTGGTCTGGTGGCTCACTGGTCTCCTTCTTGGCTCACTAGACCAGGTCCATGGATTTGGACTGGTCTGAGTTCCAACAGAACCTAGAACCTCACCAAGGCTCTTTATTTATAGAGGACCGAGGCCCCAACGCATGTGCGTGGGCTCAGTCACCTGGCTAAGCCCTTCTTGCCCCAGGCAGGTCATACTGAGGCCACTTGGCACTCTGGGTCAAGCCTTGGTCAGACCATCTTATGATGGGCCTGCACCCACTGACCCAAGCACTCATTGGGTCTGATCCACCTGACACACCCATGTGTGTCCTCGGATCTCACACACCTAGATCCGACGGCCCAAATCCAATCCGAGTATGAGACTTGATCAGACAACTCTGATCAACCACGATGATCATCTGATCAGGATCAACATTGGTCAACAGTTCTGATTAGATGGATGGTCCTGATTTAGTCAATATAAATAGCGACTCAAGCGACTTGCGAAGTGCAAAGTATGCCTCATAGCGCCCAAAACCCTATGCCCACATCGCACCCGCACCCAAGCCCGTGCCCGTGCGTGTGCGCTCGCACTCGCTACGAGCGCAGCTCGCGCACCCAAGATATATATCATCTAAAAGATTTGGTGGGTACTAGTCTACACCACATGCTTAGTTGTTGACAACTAAGCAAACAATGAGGTAATTAAACCCTTTAGATTTTCTCTACTTTTCCGATATGGGACTAAAGAACTAAGGGAAAACCACTAAAAGTGTGTGTTTTCTCTCTTTTAGGAGATCAAACACCCACCCTAAACAAAGATTAAATCATGGGGGGTTTTAGTCCTTAATTAAAACCAAACCAAAACCCCGGATCCTAATGATCTGGTTTTATTATTTTAAGAAACCAATTTTGAATCAAAATCAACAATCCCCCACTTGATTTAAAATTAGTAAAGTAATTAAGAATTAAGTAAAACAAATTCGGGCATCCGAGACTATCCTGTGCATAGCTGTAGGTGTCTTTCAACTTGAACCTACACTTAGTGCAAACAAATCAAGAAAGACCAGAGAACCTAGTGGACTATACCTTGAACTGCAAAACTCGTATTGACTAATCGGATTCGTTGCACACACATTCCTTTAAGAAGATATGTGTATTCATTCAGCTTAGCACTTTAACGTCCATGCCTGACCCCGGTCTTATAGAGAGCTCTAAAAATTTAGCCAGAATCTCATAGAAGGTGACGAGTCTCTGACACTTAGAAAGGTGAGTCTATGAAGAGTGCTTCTTCAACACTCCAGCCTATTACAGGCCTATAGTTACTCATTAAGAGAATTCATTTAAGTTCTCAACCTCATCGCAGAATCATCTATAGATCTACTGTATATACACTTGCACTATTGACATCATCCTTAGGAAATGACATAACTTGAAATGACATTTCATTTATAGTGCATTTGCAGTTTTTTACAAGGTTATTATTCTCATTGAACCTAAGAGACTCATCAGATTAGGTTTCCACCTAGTTCAACTGCTCAACTGGCTTCAGTCTCATTCCTCTAAATGTCTTCATCACAAGGTCCGTGCCAAGTCCCTTGGACAAGGGGTTAGTCAAATTCTCTTTGGATTTCACATACTGGATTGCGATTTTGACATCAGCAATCAGACCCCTAACATGGTTATGCTTCAGGCGGACCTGTCTGGACTTGCCATTGTAGCTCTCACTGTATGCTTTGAGCATTGCCGCCTGATTATCACAGTAGATTGTGACTACTGGCATCGGTGTCTCCCAGGTTGGTACATCAACCAGAATACTCTTGAGCCATTCAACTTCCTCTCCAGCTGACGATAGTGCAATGAACTCTGATTCTATGGTGAAATGAGTTATGCATGTCTGCTTCTTGGACTTCCAAGAGATGGCTCCTCCTCCTATCGAGAAGATCCATACAGTGACCGACTTTAATTCATCTGGGCATGAATTCCATGTCGTGTCACTAAATCCTTCAAGCACGACGGGTCATCTTCCGTAATGTATAGCATAGGATAATGTACCCTTTAAGTACCTCAAAATTCTTATCAATGCTTTTCAGTGTAATTTACCAGGGTTACTAATATATTTGCACAACATCCCCACTGCTTGGGCTATATCCGACCTAGTGCAATGCATCGCATACATTAGACTGCCGATTATCTGTTAGTACTCTAGTTGAGAAACACCTCTGTCTTCATTCTTTGTTAGTTTAATACTTGAATCAACTGGTGTAGGAGCCGGAGTATAGTCAAACTGATTAAACCTCCTGAGAATCTTCTCAATGTAGCTTGACTGAGAAAGCCCAATTCCTTCGCTGCTCCTAACAATCTTGATTCCAAGTATAACGTCTGCTTTGTTCGTACCTTTCATATCAAAGTTAGACGACATGAACTCTTTTCTGTTGGTAACACTTTGATCATCAATTCCAAATATAAGTATGTCGTCAACATATAAGCAAATTATCACCCCAAAATTATCTTTGAATTTGTTATATACACAGATATCACCACTGTTGACTTGATATTCATCAGCTAGAAGGACACTTCTAAATTTGTCATGCCATTGTTTTGGAGCTTGCTTTAATCTGTACAATGACTTTAGAAGTTTGCAGACTTTCTTCTTGTTCTTTGGTAGAACATATCCTTCAAGCTGATCCATGTATATTTCTTCTTCAAGATCACCATTGAGGAATGCAGTTATGACGTCCATCTGATGAATGATCAGATCCTTGATTGAGGCCAACGTAATCAACATCCTAATGGTGGTCAACCTAGCCACAGGAGCATAGGTGTCAAAATAGTCAAAACCCATTTGCTGTCTGCATCCCTTCGCAACCAGTCTAGCCTTGAACTTTTCTATGGATCCATCTTGTTTCAATTTCCTCTTGAAGATCCACTTGCCCCCTACTGTCTTGTTTCCTGGAGGTAGGTCCACGAGGATCCAAGTGTTGTTGGAGTTGATAGAGTGCATCTCATCATCCATTGCTTCTTTTCAAAGATCTACGTCTTTAAATATCATAGCTTCAGTGTAGCTCGTTGGATCCTTCTCGATCAAACAAATATACTCGGGGTCAAAATCCTTTGGAATTCTTGGTCGAGTACTTCTTCTTGGTTCAGAAGGAATTGAGTCTTCAGACTCTTTCTACTTGGAACTGGATTCCGGTTGGTGCCTCACTACTTCTTGACTTCTCTTGTATGAGAATACATTTTCAAAGAACTCAGCACCAATAGCTTCCACAACTAAGTATGGTGTAGGAGTTTCTAGATTTAGAAACCTATACGCTTTACTTGATATTGAGTAGCCGATGAAGACGCAGTCAGTACCTCTGGTTCCTACTTTGAGGTTATTCAAGTTAAGCAATCTTACTTGTGCTAGACAACCCCAAACCCTAAGGTACTGCAGTTTGGGTTTTCTTCCATTTCACAATTCATATGGAATTGATTCAGCTTTCCTTTGAGGAACTCTGTTGAGAATGTGACAGACAGACAAAAGTGCTTCACCCCAAAGATTTGGTTAAACACCAGAGTTGGTTAACATGGTATTAACCATTTATGTCAGGTATTAACCATTTCTATCTAGTGAAAAGGCTACTGGAATTGTACTTAATTACTTAGACATCACTGACATTAAACCCGAGAGCAATTTGCTTGAGCTAGCATAATTCGCTTGATCCAGGATCTTTGCGCGAGCCATACAGGACTCGCTCGAGCCAACTAGTCTGCAAAATCATAACAACATATGTTATGACTGGAATTCCCAAACATGGTCAAGCCACTCATCACTTAAGGTAAGAGTAATTGTCTAAGTCAAATCACCTAAGGTATAAATTAGGTATTTAAATCACTTACCATCATAAGTGGTGAGAGCGAAGTTTTAGGTGGAATGTTCTTCAGTTGAACCTTATCAAGCTTTATCTTCACGAACAATGCATACATGGATGGATAGGACTCAAGATTAACTACTAGATTTAGTTTTGGCATTGAAATTCGCCAATTACAAACTTGGACTTTAAAAAGGCTATCTCCAAAACTTTGTAATTTGCAATTTGTGTCTGAATGATTTGATACCTTCTTTGAGCAAGTTCCTGCAATAATAAAAATCCAAAACATAGAGGAACCTGTTAGGTGAGGCGTGGACATTAGCGCTCTCTTTAAGACGATTCACGCCCCCACTGAGATGCAAAAGGTTGCTAACGCTACGCTTCTAGGATACAATAGCTTATGGAACCGAATTTGGACTATATTGTGCATAAATAAAAGTCTCACACCTTTTTTTTTGGTTAAAAAGTCTCACACCTTACTCTTGTCGAATTTGGACTATATCGTGCATAAATAATAGTCTCACACCTTACTCTTGTAATTTACCTAGTAACTCATAAAGACATAAGAAAAAATAGTGATGAAGAACAACATAAAGTATTTTCGTATCTTTAGGAAGAAGGAAGAGAGGTCTTTATATAAAAAACTAAACTCATTGAAATACTCACATTAGATGAGTTTAGCCTAGACATTCTATAACAGATTCTCCACTAACCAAATGTGAAACGGTAGCAAAGGAATAGAAGAATTACTTAATATTTAATTAGTTGTATAATATTGGGGTTTTGTAAATAATTGATGAGAGTAAATAAGAATACCACACGACACTTAAATCTCATTTGTTTTGAAATACTTTGAAATTTTTTTAAAACCACACCATCTCCAACTCAATGGGATAACCTAGGATAGCCTTCGAATATTTGGAACACCTCTTTTGGGCCGCTTTCAATTTCATTAAGAATATTATGTTGGGCCTATGGATGGACATCTAGGCCTTAAGCACTTGAACTCTCAGAGGTTGCCCTAATCCCGGGCAATTCCAACTTAGAATTTTTATGGCTGTTTCGGGTACAACCACCGCAACCTCATTGTGTCGGTCCAACACAGGCAATAGATTTATAAATTTAGATTGAGTTATAGGTGAGAGTATTTTTTTTTTAAGGAAACTAAACAGTTGAAGACACGCACAGGCCAACACACACAAACACACACAGACATACAAGATTGAACCCAACACATCTCATCAAAATGGCCTATCTTAAGGAGATAGGAAGGAGAGGTACCTCAAATTGCTCACTGTTGGTCTTTGGACGTGAAATCGTCCTTGCCGGAGAACCTCCAATCTTTTTGATGTTCTGAACTTCGACAACACCTCTTCCTTTGTACATTCATATGCAAAGCAATATCATTCTCTACATGGATGTCCACGTGAATGGTAACTTCTTTCTCATAGTCACTCTCGCTCTCAATGGGCTAGCTAGGGACTTCTAGGCCCATTCCTAAGTGGAAAGTATTCAGCCCAAACCCTATATAGCTCGACTCTAACACGGGTTGGGCCAGGCTTGGGCCTATAAAAAAATTCTCCTTTGAAAACATGTTTGAATTGAAAAATACACGTCATTAAAAATAAAAATGTAATTACACCAAAAAAAAATACATAGCATTTCAATACTTAAGTTTAAGGGTAAACTAATATTATTTTAAATATATATTATGTATAGTTCATATACTATAAATAAATATACATATAGGACTGGGCCGAGGCTGGGCTTCAATCCAAAGTCCTATCCCGATCCTAAATTATGCTGGCTTCCATTTATCGAGTTTCGCCCTACTATTTAGGGCTTACAAAACAGGTTTAGCCAATTCCGGTCCCATCACTTCCCCATCGACACCTACTCGATCGCCATGCTGGAAAAAAGAAAAGAAAAAAGAATTGGGATCATATTCAATAGCTATTGAAGTCGGGAGAGTCTCTTTTAATCCTTATTAACCATGGTTAAGATTTATTTACCTTAATTTCAACAATCTAAACTTAGTTTTTAGAAGAAAAAAAAAAAATTAACTCTAAGGGTTAAAATTATTTAACAGAGTTAAAAAGGGAAGTTCAAGGGCTCTGAGGTGCGATTGAACTCTGGCAATTGGACAGGATCCGGTGTCGTAGTGATGTAGGGGAAGAATAAAACGCCAGAAATCGTATATCCACATCTCTATGCGGTTGCGTTTCTACATTTCCAGAGAAAATTCTCTCTCAAGTCTCTCACTTTTGCCATTGATCGGTCAAAAATTGTATTTTGATCATATCTCTCCCTCTCTCTCTTTCAGTGAGATCGTATTTCCCTGAAAAATCCGATATTTGAAGATCGAGGACGTCCCAATCAGATATCTCTTAAAGGTAACCAATGCATTTCTTCTCGAAATCACCTGCTTCTTTGTTGTTATTGTTTCTGCTTGAATCTCTGGACTAGGATTGTGGCATCTAGATTTGTGATTGTTATTCAAATTGATTCGATTTTATTGCTTAATTTATTGAATTGGTGGTCGCTTTACTGAAATCTGTCAATTTAGGGGTTTTATGATGAAGTTCATGCTTATTGTCAAATTTCCTCTTTTTTGTTGCAATAGGTTTTGATTCTAGTGCTAATATCAGTGGGTATAACTTCTCTGTTTGGTGAATTCTACTTAATCATTGAGAATTTGAGAGACCACTGTTACATCATTCTAGATTTGAGCTTGCTATTTGTTGAATTCATTCATCTCTCTCTCTCTCTATATATATATATATATATATATATATGTGTGTGTGTGTGTGTGTGTGTGTGACTGAAAGCTGTAGAATTTGACTTCTTTTGATGATCTTAGTGCATGCTAATAGTCCGGAGACAAAGGTTCTCCTTGCCTTAGTCCCCTCAAACTTATGAAGTATCCATGTGGGGCTCCAAAATTTAGCTTCAATTGATTTTGTTTATTTGATTGGAATATGTCAAACCTAGGGTTCTGAACATGATTTTAGTGCATTTCAACAGTAAAAAGGAATAGAGGTTTTCAACAGTAGCGCACACTTGGGTTGCGTTTGGTAACACTAATTTAATTAGGTAGAGCTTATTTGAAAATTGTGTTTAGTTGGACTTTAGATTGTTAAGTTGAAGGTTAATTGGATGTCTACATCTTTTTGAAGTAGAGGTTTTCCTCTTATTAAAAAAGTAGCTATACCTATTCAATAAGAGGTAAAACCTCTACTTCAAAAAGATGTAGACATCCAATTAACCTTCAACTTAACAATCTAAAGTCCAACTATGCACAATTTTCAAATAAACTCTACCTATTTAGAATGTTCACAATTTGCAATGGAATATTGGAATGAGGTGAGACCAAAAAAGAAAAACTCCTTTGGTTGGGATGGGACGACCTAGGAGTGACGAGCAAACTTTACCATAAAGGGGCCAACCAAATGGAATAGAGAGAAGCCTCCAAAAAAACTGTTTACAGAAATTTTGCTGTTTTTTTCAACAAATCTTCATATCTCCTCCAATATTTATCCAAAACACTTGATCTATGATTCAAAAAACTCGAAAAATCAAGATCTATCAAACCTTTTAAGCAAACTAAGCCTTACCGCTGTACAGCTGATGATGCCAATGACTCTCAAGCTCCTCTCTTGGTCCTTTGAGGTTTGTAGATTTAGAAAAACCTTTGAGAATCTGAACTATGCTCTGATACCAACTAGGTTTGTGTGATTGGGTTTAGGAAGGAGATGAAGAAAAAGGAGAAGAGGGAAGATAAGAAGAGGGTGAGAGAGTGTTGTATCTACACTCTATGCACCAAGACAATATATATTATGCCTAATAATTAGGGTGCAGGGCCAATACAAGAGAAAAACCAAAGAGAGGAGAAAGAGGGCCCTTTACAATAAGTGCCTAGTAAACTATACAACTTAACAGATAAAAACCCGAAAACGAGATTTGTAACACTAAGCCATACTTGGTGGATCTTTAAAATCATCCTAGCTAGCTGATCCTGGCCAGTCAAAAAAATAGCATTTTCTCCTAAACCGTTTCTACTTCCAAAAGATGCAATTCATCTGATGGTTAGGACCATGAATCAAGCTGATTATTGTTTAAGGAAATATTCTAAATACGTCTTATTGATTGGGTTGGCCAGATTGATAAGCACACACCCTCTTTTATGCTAAAGAGTATGGAGGCCTCATGGTATTATACTTGAAATAATCCAGATTAGTATTACTCTGCATTTGGAAGTAATAATGAGGAGATTGTAATGATCCCTTGTATCTTGATTAAATTAGCTGCGGTGGTAGGATCTCTATAAACCTTGTACTTTTATTGTTTTCCTTGCACACTAGTTTCCTCTGCCACCTCTCAATAAATGTTTGTATCTGTCCCTTAACATTTTTATAATAAATGATGCTGTCTGCCATTACCAGACAAATGTGACTGTGTCTTTACATGAATGTTTCTACGAGTATATGTGAATATGGAGCAGAGGAATTCTGTGTAACACATAGATGGGTAACTTTGCAATTCTTCTTCTTCTTCTTCTTCACAGCCAGTTAATTGTTCAATACTTTTGCTATTATTGTTAAACATATGCACATGAAATATTTTTCTTTTTTCTCATCTGCAGTTGTGAGTCTTGTGGATGGCCTCTGAACTTGACTTCTCTTCGTATTGCCTCTGACATAGGCTCCTTTTCCGTCTAAATCCATCAAAAAAGGTTTTAGGTCCTTCATATCTTTTGATCTTAGCCAATGCACAATTGCACACAGGTTGACGAGGTAAACTGTCTACTCATCTCTCGGGGTCGTTATGGTTAAAAAACCAAACTTTTGTCGGAGGTTAGGAGTTCTTATTAGCTATAGAAATGGAGACTAACCTTCCTCTCTGCAGCTTTGACTCCCCCACCTCATCTGGCTCAGCTTATAAGATATTCACCATAAAGATCTGAGCTCCACAGCCTTCAGAAGAGTGCTAACAAGGCCAAAATGGAGGACCCTTGTAATGACAGTCCGACCTCCATTATGCACCTCCCTGATGACTGTCTCCTTGTTATTTTCGGATGGCTTGAAAGTGGCACCGATCGTGACTCCTTTGGCTTGACTTGCCATCGCTGGCTTCAGATTCAAAACTTGAGTCGTCGTTCATTACAATTTCAGTGTTCTTTCTCCCAACCCATCCTCTCCCCATTGTCTCAGAGTGGCCCTAGCATCAACTCTTTCCATCTCTATAGGCTGCTCACCCGTTTTCAGCAACTCAGCTCGTTGTCTCTTTCTGGGTGCATCGAGTTGCCAGATCCAGGGTTAACCCCATTACAATACTTCGGGTCGAATTTGCAAACTCTATATCTGGACTGTTGTTTCGGAATCACAGACAATGGACTTGCTTTGGTGGCTATTGGGTGTCCCTCTTTGACATCAATCAGTCTTCGCCGGTGTAGCATCACTGACATTGGATTAGAAACCTTGGCTGAATCTTGCTCAGCCTTAAGAGATGTTAATCTCTCTTTCTGTTCACTCATATCCGACTGTGGGATAAGAGCGCTCTCACAAAAATGCCGCCAGCTCCAGGCTGTAAGGATCTCATTCTGCAGGGACATAACAGGTACTGGATTTAAAAGCTGCTCCCAAACTTTGGCTTATCTGGAAGCCGATTCTTGTAAGCTTGAACCAGAGGGGATATTGGGGGTTGTTAGTGGAGGAGGGCTGGAGTATCTGAATGTCTCTGGTCTGAACTGGTGCATTCATGGGGATGGATTGGCAGGGATTGGGGCAGGATTTGCCATGACGCTCCAAGTTCTTAACCTTCGAATGTGCCGAAGTGTAAGTGATGAGTCCATTGCGGCCATAGCCAAAGGATGCCCTGCACTTCAGGAGTGGAACCTAGCACTGTGTCACGGGGTCAGGCTCTCTGGATGGAAGGCAATTGGTTTAAGCTGTCGTAATTTAGAGACTCTTCATGTGAACCGGTGCCGTAATTTATGTGATCGTGGATTGGAGGCTTTGCGGGATGGGTGCAAGAGTCTGTTTGTGTTATACATGTATAGGTGTCGTCAGATCACTCCCTTAGCGGTAGAGTTGTTTAAGTGCCAAAGGGGTAATGTGGAAATCAAGGAAGAGGAATTGATGTCTATTGTTCCGTCCAAATGGGCATTTCATTGGTGACAGAGTGATTTTTTGTGGCTTAACACCCTCAACCCTGCTCTTTTGGCCACATTGAATTATAGAACATGAAATCTGGGGTCTAAAACAGGTACCAAATTAACCCACCTTTTTAATTTAAACATATGGTCTAATTGAAGATATGGCTCTTGATAGACTAGAAGGGCAGAACAGTACTCATGGTGCCGACTCCGAATAGTTGGGATAAGGCATTGAAAGAAATATCAAGAATTGGCTCTGAGCTTGAATGCTTGAACCAAGGCAAAAAGGTGTATGCTTATAGAGCTGCTGTTAAGGTGTAACACGTTGGCTTCAGCCCAAGTCGAGAGTCCTTTAATGTTTAAATTTTTTTGAAAGTTCCTGTAACCATTGTTTTTGTTTAAGAACTGAGATTAAATTGTGGTCTTTAATGATAATTGGTGTCTCTGTCTCTACTCCTTATTGTATTTATTGTCTTCCCAATTGGAGTGTCTATCTTTTGTTTTTGTTGCGAAATCTATTGCCTTAGAATTAGAGACTGGGATTAAGGCAGACACTAGTTTTTTTTTTTCCAAGTGCTTTTGGTGTTTTCAGCCCAAAAGTGCTTTCCGTGGTAGAGACTGTATGATGTACTGTAGAACTGAAAGTATTTTTTTCAGGCATCAATGGCAATCCTAAAAGCATTATTCATGGCGCATAACTTCTTGCCTCGAAGTTTCTCAGTCCTCCCCCCATGGAGGATTCAAGTTAATCTTCTCAAATAAGGGGAAATACCTTGTTCATTCATTCTCAGCAGGAGCTTTGCTTGGTTTGGGTGCAGGAACAATGGTTACAGCTTGTCCTGATGGTGGAAGAATTATAGGGCCTATGTTGAGCTCAACCTTTTACCAATGATTTAAAATCCAGACCCCGTGGGTTGAACCGGTTAACCCGGGACCTGTTAACCTTAATGGGTTGGGTTAATGGGTTGATTAACAAAACCGAAGTGGTGACCTAGTTAAAACTGTCCGACCTGGGCGGTTTTTGTTGAACCGGCCAGGACATGGAAAAAAACATTTTTTCACTTTTTCATTCTAAAACATAATATATCAAAACAAAATTAGTGGTTTTGAAACAAAACTTAGAGAAAAAGGAAAGGCCACGAAGGAAATATAGGACATTGGAGATAGTAGCCGCTCAAGCTGAGGATAAAAACATGCTGTTTCCATTGATTTGAGGATAAAAACATGCTGTAAATATATATATATATATATATATATATTTACTTTAGTTTAAAATTTTGAATAATAATCTCATAGTTTAATAGTTTATAATAGGTTTTTCTCAAGAGAGGTTTCCTGTAGCAGAAGTGTAAAGTATACTGTAGGAATGTTTTGATGAGCGATCATATTCTCAGAGTAGGATGAGACCCATTTCCCTGCATTAGACTCGCACATGCATACCTAACGTTAAGGAATTTTTTAATGGAAAAGACGATCCTCCTACATCATTAGGTTCTTCAACCAGGCTTTCCACAGGCGAAGAAACTATTGTATTTGGTTTCATACCAAGCACCCGGATTGAAAGATCCTCTAGAAAAGGACCCTTCATCCACAAGCTCTTCCCCAAGCATTCACTCGTGGAGTTTTTATTTTTTTGACCAATTGCTTCATATGGTTATCCGTTCTTGGAC
Source organism: Tetracentron sinense (assembly GCA_015143295.1). Lineage (NCBI taxonomy): Eukaryota > Viridiplantae > Streptophyta > Magnoliopsida > Trochodendrales > Trochodendraceae > Tetracentron > Tetracentron sinense. The sequence goes on along the minus strand of JABCRI010000337.1, from coordinate 3,806 downwards.
TTGTTAACTTCTTTCTTATTTAAGTTATGTATTATTTTAATCTCTAGGATTTAAAAAACAAAAAGACATTTCTTAAATCAAATCTGTTAATAGAGGAAAAATAGGAAAGAATATTAATATTAAATATTTTTATGGCATTACTTAGTGCCATCGGGTCAACCAGACGGTCCGACTGGTTTGGACCGACCCGTCTGTTGGCCGAGCTAGTGTTCGGTCTGGGTTTTAAAACATTGCCTTTTATTGCAAAATTGATAGTGACCAGGAATGGCATTCTGCCCGCTATAGGGTGGAAGCAAGCCATGGTAGTGGTGTCACAACAATTAATTCCTTCTTCATATCCCAGCATATGGGAAACCGATGCTCATATTTTGGGTGTTCGTTATATGCTTCTCAATTTTCTCACACTTCTTATTGCTGGAAACAACTTTGCTCGTAGCATGGCTTCCTACGCACTTATCTGTTCATCCCTAGAACCAGATTCTCAGTTCTTGGTATTGCAAGAAGATCATTTCAGAGGGGAAGGGGGGGCCTCCCTTCCCAATGGGAAATGGGGCAGCTCATCTTATGTCTAGAAAAACGCTTCTGTCATCATAAACAGGGAAAAAGTTTGTCTTGATTGGGAAAATTCCGAGTGGGTTGGTGCGGACACCCAAAGGGACTAGTCCTTGCCTCGAAAGGTTTGGAACACCCTCCGTTATCCCCAAAAAAAGATTTAGCTTTCTTTTGAGCATATTCTTTAATATTTATTTTAAAAAAATTTTGTTGATGATAGTATTTACCTCCGGTTAGTAACATTAGTTAATGGTTAGCAACGGAGAGTGGACCACTTGCAAGTCGCATTCCCACGACCTCTCATAAGAGAGGCCACACCTTACCATACCATTGGAGCATGTGGTACTCTCTCCAACCAAACACAAAGTCAATGATCAGTAAGCAAAAGATGCGATTATGGGTAGAAGAAGAAGAAATGCCATTTACATATAACACAACTCTATTGGTAAAATACCTATTGGTTGCACAGGCACAAGGGTTATGTCTGACAGGTATGCAAGATGTCAGATTCCACAACCCCAAAAATGGCAAAAGATTAGCTCTAGTGGACGCCCGTGGGCATCCGTAAATGATTGGACACGTGACGATAATTTGGGAAAGAAGTTATTTCATTTTCTCCCTATGATTTTGATTTCTCCCCACATGATACCTCCCCCTTTTAAAACGCCACATGTCCCATCATTTGTAGATGTCCGAGTGCTTGGCTCGGGAGTCCACCAGAGCTAAATCTTTTTCACCCGAAAATTAGTATTTGAAGATTGGGAGAATAACTCAATTTTTTAGTACATTGTTAATTGACCATCAGAATAAACTTTTAAATAAGGACATATCAATATATCAATGTTATAGTCACCATGACACGTGTGCAAGATGTCAGATTCGACGAACCTTCAAAAAGTATTAATCAATGATGCATGCAAGATGTCGGATTCAACAACCCAAAAATTTAGTATATTCGAAAGAATCGGGGAATAACTTGTTCTTTTGGTGCATTGTTAATTGATTATCAAAATATACTTATTAGTAAGACACAGGTGTTATGCTCACCATCTATAAACCTTATTTTTAAGTAGGCTCAGGATCCTCTCGAGTTCAAACTGGGGAGACTCTCCAGTTTGAACCCCTAGAGGTCTCCACGTGTCTCCTTTGACACCCCTTAACCATGGGTAAGGTTCCCCCATCCATCCTTGATTTTTTTTAAAAATATTAATTCTTTTTTTAAAATTAAAAACTGTTTTTAATTTTAAAAAAACCCTAAAAAACAATTTTTTTAATTTAAAAAATAATAATTAATATTAAAAAAAAAAAACCAAGGATGGGTGGGTGAACCTTACCCATGGTTAAAAGGTGTCAAAAGAGACGTGACGACCTCTAGGGGTTCAAAACGGAGAGACTCTCTCCGGTTTGAACTCGAGAGGATCCTGAGCCTTTTAAGTAACAAATTGGAGAAAAAATAAAATCCAAAATTGTCCCAGAGTCTAATGTTAGGCAAGCTTGTAACGAAATCATGATACACTTGCAGTTATCTGCATGCATTTGGATAAACTTTTAAATTAATTTCTATTAACTTTTGAAGATAGAAATCATTTGAAGATAGAAATCACGATTTGTAACTATAAAAATCACAATTTGATTCTCCGCATAACTTGACTTTCTGCCAAAATTAAAAGCCGGGTCGGTAATAGTCACATAATAACTTTTTAGGAAGCTAGCCCGAAGGGAACCTTATGCAGGAAGTCAACATTTGCTTTTCTGACAGTTACTCTTTTTGAAAAGTTCTAATAGAAATATTTTTTCTAAAAGAAAGTTACCCCAACAAGCTCTAATACTCATTGGAGTCCGACATGTGTCTGACAGACAATAAGCCCATTAAGAAAAGTTGGTGCAACACAGATTATTATAACGGGTAACATAATCAGGTTATGTTTGCGTTAGCGGGAGGATTCTAGTGACGTTATTGGTGCCAAAGGATTTAGGAAACGTCCTTAAAATGAGGCAGAGCCGAGCTTAGAGAGAGCTACCTGAACACTTCTCGTAGAGCTTATAGAGCTTAGAGGACAGAACAGTTCGCCTTGAGCTTTTATGGTCCAATGGGGAGTAATTTTCTAATAATGTTTATTCAGGGACTCCGAAATCCATTATAAATATAATTGATTCGAGGTAGCTCCGTGGCATTCAGAGTCTTCAACTGGAGCAGTCAAAGAATCGAACAACTGATCCCGGTATCAGGAATCACCGATTTTAAATGACATACTTCAAATTATCAGGCAACTTCCCAATTTGTGACCTACCATACGATCTAGGTACCGTATGAGCAGGCCCGGCAAAACAACCCTTGTGAATGTGAATGGTTTAGTTTGATTACTGAATATGATTCTGCTCTCAACTTGGAATCGATTCACAATTTTCTTGCCCAGTTGTATTTTTTGATTCCATTATAACATATTTTACAACATTTTGGTAATCATCCAGTAGAGAGAAATCCCAAAAAGGGCAAAGGATTCTGTGAGGTGTTTCCTGGATTCGATTTAAGAGTGGGAGAGCATAGAAACGGGAGCTCTTATTGTTAGATCTAAGCAATTCAATGAATTTGATAAGGCATATAAGATCTAAACTTCATTCCATTTGTTTTTGTAATTCAAAAGTATTATGCCATCCCAATCCTACGTTTTTTCTTTTCTATTTTCCATCTTATCTTTGGCTGGTGAAGACGAAACAAAGCATTGTGGGTACAGTAATAACTCTTACAATGATTAAAGAGTCCATGAAATTCTTGTCTGCACCAAATAACAAGCCAGGGAGAACATATGATATAGACCGCCTTTAAAGAAACACTGAGTTCCAAAGTTGAAGATCGTTCACTGCCAAATATAGTTTCCCGTTGTCAATCTATCGAGACCAAACAAGAGAAACAAAACATATCTACAACTTCCATCAGCGTCACATCCCATCTCCTCTCACAAAAAGTAAGAATGAAAAGGAATTGAAATGAAAAATGCAAGCATAAATATACATACTTATATTTAGATTCAGTGATGAAGATATGAGGGAAAGTGTCGTTAACGACCTTCTTCCATGCGCATTTAAAGCTTCACCTCTCTATCAAAAATCCAGCGGAAAGGAATGGTGGGTGGGCTTGCTTGGAACTTCTCATTGAGCCTCTCATCCAGACTCCCTGATCATTGGAGCGAATCCACAAGACAAGTCAGAGCCTTCCGCCCCTCACCGGAAAGACTTGTTAACTTCTCCACATA
>JABCRI010000336.1:0-27473 GCA_015143295.1 Tetracentron sinense | reverse complement strand
TATTATTTATTAATAAGATTACGAAGATGCCAACAGCCCATAGGGACTCAAAATCAAAGGCTTTGACATTAATTCATTCATTAAGAAAATTTGTTTTTTTTACATCTCATTTGAAGTCAAGAGCAACCATCACTTAAAGAAAATTCCCATCAACGTTATTTTCCTTTCATAATAAAAAGGCACTGAAAAAGTATTCTCCAAAATTGAAAACTAAGAAACTCTAGAGATTCGAATGTGAACTTTTGCATAGGTTTGAAGATTATGATTCAGAATTTTCTTTGACTGTTTCATTCCCATCATTGTTGATAATTCTTGATTTTATTTGAACTCGGTTTTTTCCTACCTAATGTGTCCCCATATGGACGGATTTCGATTTTTCAAGAGTTGGATGGAGGAATTTTTTTTAATGAGAAATGATAATGCCTGCAAACAAGGGAATAGGAAAGATTTGTTTGAAGATGCATGATGGAGCACTTAGAGTTCTAACAGATGTTCGGTATGTACCGGACTTGACGCAGAATCTCATCTCATTGGATCTTTAGACTCAAAGGCATTTCTTAGTACTATGTAAGGTGGAATCCTAAGCGTTTGGTGTATTAGTACACTTTGTTAAAATGAAGGGTACTCAACAGGGAAATTTTTATTTTCCTAGATGGAAATATAATCCACAGGTAGAACAGCAGTTTCTGATAGCTCAGTGAATTTTGTCTGATACTTCTAGACAATGACACATGCTCTTAGGGCAATGTGGAAAATTTGTATTTTAATGAACATTGCATTATGGTCAAGCAACCCTATGTTTGGAATTGTAGTTCATGTACTCTAGGAACTCTAGATTATGTTCACATAGATAATATGGGGGGACCACCAAAGTTGCATCTTTGGGAGGTAAACATTGGTTCGTTATCTTATTGATGACTTCTTACTGTCAAAGTTGCATGCAAGTATGTCAAAACGAGAGGATAGTTAGACACTTCATAAGAGTTACACTGCAAATAGACTGGGATGGTAGGACGCATGAACTGTACTTTACTAGAGAATGTACAATGTATGTTGTCTAGTGCTAATTGGGCAACGCTTTTGGTTGAAGTAGTGACATAGCATCTATCAATAGGTTGCCTGCAGCTGCAAATAATGGCAAATGCCTATAGATGTATGGTCTAGAAAACCTACTACAAATTATGATTTCTTGCATATATTTGGTTGTCCGGCATATTTCATGTCAAGAAAATAAGTTGGATCCTAGAGCCAAGAAAGCTATATTCTTAGGCTTAGCACATGTGTAAATGGATACAAGCTTAGGTGTCTTAAATCAAAGAAATTATTTTTAAGCAGGGATGTTACTTTTGTGGAGTCTGAGATGTTAAATCAAGTGAAGCAGAATGATTCTCAAAAGGAGAATATGAAAAATTGTTCTTTATTACAGGTGGAGTTTGAGGCTCCAGTGGTTCCAATGAAGACTGCTCAGGCATTCAATAGTCCTATAGGAGGTTCAAGACTCAGGCTCAGTTGAGGAGGATGCTCCAATTCAGGTGCCCCACAACAACTAGACTCTATTGCAGCCAGTAGACCTAGAAGAGAAGCTCAAAAACCTGCAAGGTTTACTGACTTAGTAGCTTATGCACTTCCAGTAATTGATGATGATATTCCGCTTACTTACAGAGAAGCCTTACAAAATTCAGAAAATGTAGAGTGTAAGAAGGGAATGGATGAGGAGATGGAGTCACTTTACAAAAATCAGACTTGAGAGTTAGTACAACTTCCAAAGGGAAAGAAAGCAATTGGTTGCAAGTGGGTATACACCAAGAAGGAAGGTTCTTTAGGAAAGGACAATGTGAGATTCAAGGCTAGATTGGTGGCTAAAGGCTTGCATAGAAGGAAGAGATAGATTATAATGAAGTTTTTTCTCCTGTCGTTAAGCACTCATCTATTCGAATTTTGCTAGCTTTGGTTTCTCAATTTGATCTCGAGTTAGCACAACTCGACGTCAAAACTACCTTCTTGCATGGTGATTTGGAGGAGGAAATATACATGTCTCAACCAGATGGGTACAAAGATACATGTAAAGAGAATTAGGCTTGCAAACTGAGAAATTCGTTGTATGGTTTGAAATAACCTCTAAGGCAGTGGTACAAGCAATTTGATTGATTTATGATGCAGCAAAAGTACTCAAGAAGTCAGTTTGATCATTGGGTGTATTTTCTTAAGCTTTGTGATGGTTACTTCATATATTTACTCTTATATGTAGATGACAAGCTCATTGCATCTAAGAGCAAGGTGGAGATAGACATGTTGAAACTCAGTTGAGGAATGAATTTCAAATGATGGACGTTGGGGAAGCTAAAACAATATTAGGTATGGAAATTAAAAGAGACAGAGTGAAGGGGATAGTTTGTTTGTCTCAGACACAATCTTTGAAGAAAGTGCTACAACGGTTTGGTATGGATGACAAAACAAAACTTGTAAGTACACCTCTGGCACCTCATTTTAAGTTTAGTGCTTTAATGTCTCCGCGCACAAGTGAGGACCGTGAGTATATGGCTCAAATTCCGTATGCGAGTGCAATTGGTGCTCTAATGTATGCTATGGTGTGTACTAGGCTGGACATTTCACATGTCGTCAGTATGGTGAGTAGGTTTATGCATGATTCAGAAAAAGGACATTGATTGGCAGTAAAATGGATCTTACGATGCATTCAGGGTACAGTAGATGTTGGGTTGATATTTGAGAGATATGATATGCTTAGTTAGGATGTGGTTGGATTTGTGGATTCGGACTATGCTGGTGATTTTGATAAACGCCGATCAACTACAAGATATATTTATACTCTTAATAGGAGATCGGTGAGTTGGAGATCGACGTTACAGTCAATAGTTGTTTGTCTACTACTGAGGTCGAGTACATGGCAGTGACAAAGGCTATTAAGGAGTCCATTTGGCTACAAGGTTGATTGAGGACTTGGGGATTATTCAGGAGAACATTGAGGTCTACTACAACAGTCAAAGTGTAATTTGTTTAGCAAAGAACCAGGTTCATCATCCTCAAACAAATCATATTGACGCCCATTTTCATTTTGTTAGATAAGTTATGGATAAAGGTGATATTCTTCTTTAGAAGATTGGGACTATAGATAACCCTGCAGATATGCTTACTAAGGTGGTGATTGTGGTCAATTTCAAGACTGTTTGGACTTGATCAATATCTCTCATGTTTGAACACTTTCGGGTGCATGACCCCTAAGTGCGTATTTGGAGGCAACTTTGATTAGTTTTTGTTGCTTGAATGGTTTGGTAGAATTCAAGCCAAGGTGGAGATTTGTTGGAAATTTGTCATGAATTCAACCCGGATGCATGATGACTCGTTGACAACCCAAATGACCCGATTAATGGGCAATGTGTGGGGTTTCCCCACACATTTTAGGTATTTTACCCAAAATGGTTCGATCAGTTTGGGTATTTTACCCAAAATTTTGACCCATTTAATGGCTTGACCTATTTTGGGTATTTTACCCATATTGTCTCTGTATTGTAACCCTAAGTATAGAAGGTCTTTAGGGTTTATTTTGAAGTAAGAGAAAAAGAAGGCCGTTTTTGGGTGTGATGGGAAGAGGGTTTCTGAGGAAATTGTAAAATCTTCTTGTTGAATAGTGATTGATCATCGCTGCCCATGGACATAGCATCTTGTCGAACCACGTAAATATTGTCTCTCTTGTGGTTTGTATTTTGCTTCGATTCGTTTTGTTTGTTTACTGTTTTAGATTCGTTTCACTCTCTTTGCAAACTTTCACACAAAAATATTGATCTCTTTCCTGCAAGTTTTATACCATATTCTTATGTAGCTTGGAAGGTTGCTAAAAAATCTGCATTGCAAGTCATCTTAAACTTTTCAACTACTTAATCTTTTTCACTGATCCTTAGTCATGTTAAGATAATTTTATTTCTGATATATCAGTAGTACAACCCCAATATCGAATCCATTTTTTCTCCTACATTGATGAGAAAATAAAGGGCCATGCCCATGTTGTAGAATTTATCCTCCATAAGGACCATAATAGAGGATTCACGAACATGGTTCTTTGTTAGGTTCCCCACATGTTCTTTGTTGGGTTCCCCATATGCATTCCTGACCTCACCTTTCACCTCCTGATAACTTTGATCTTAGCATGTGGCTATAAGATATGTTGTTGACTAGAGATCTATTTTTCTATTTCTCTCAGGCTCTGTTCTTTTGGTGGAACTTGTAAAAGTCTAGAACATTAATATTTTGGAACAAGAGGCAAGAGTCTAGGATGAGAGGGGAGAGGGTTTCTAACCCTTTTACACGATGACATCTCAAATCTATTATCCATGTTAAATGGCTCCATCCCCCTCAAGGTAGATTAAAGCTCAATGTTGATGGTGCTTCGCATGGAAATCCAGGTTTTGCTGGTGGGGGTGGCATTATCCAGGATCATAAAGGCAATTTGATTGTTGGTTTCTTTTCATCTTATGGGGTCTACTCCAACTATACTGCTGAATCTCGTGCCCTCCTTGATGGTCTAAGGCTTTGTAATAACTTTGGAGGCCTTATTGTGGATGTGGAATTAGACTCTAAATCTCTAGTTGAAGCTTGGAATGGTAAAAAATCTCATCCTTGGAATGTTTGGTATTGGAACAAACAAATTGCAGCTTTATCTCCCTTTGGTGCCTCTATCAGCTATATATTTAGAGAAGCTAATGTGGTTGTTGATTCACTCGCTAATCATGGGTGTGATACTCTCAGCTCTAGTGTTTTCTTCTCCAATCAAGATTGTCCTTGTTCTGCTCAAATTTTTTGGATAAGGTTGGTTTAGGTAATATTCGAGTTTCTCGTAGATAATTGTTTTTAGTTGAGTCAGTTTGTTTGTTTGTAGGGGTAAGGTTTATGTCCCCCCCTCTCTTTTCTTTCTTTTGGTTCATCCTGTAGGGGTAAGGTATTATGTCCCCCCCCCCCCCCCCCCCTCCCATTCTCTTTTATTATTAATAAACAGGTAGGGGTCTACCAAACCCCCCACTCCCTCTGAGTGGTTTTTTTTTAAAAAAAATCTCAAATTTATCGTGTTCAATTTAATTAGAAGTTCTACGTGTATGGAACTTAAAAATCCAGATTTTTTTGTAGAACTTGAAAGTTTCATATTTGTAGAACTTTTACACTCTATGGAATAATATAGTTCTACACGTTAAGCAAAATTAGGCATGAAACAATAAGTTCTAAATTTTAAAAGTTCTACCAAAAGAACACAGCCTCATTGAATTGTCTTCCTTTATATAATTTGTGGTTTGGTGGTAAAATGTTGTGTCCCACTAGTAGGCCCCTTTTTTATATGGTATATAGACCCTTGAAAGATGTGTCTCTCTTTCTACCTTTTAATAAATAGATAGATAGATAAATAAATCAAAAAGATACATAAATAACTTATACTAGTCTTATCTGATGGTGAGTTCCCAGCAACTTAAGATCCCACAATACTGACATTTCTTCTGCAATTTGATGTGAACAATAAAACTGGGGTATGGGAAGTTATGGTACTTGGATCCTTCAAATCCACTGGGGTAGCCTTGTCAACATGGCATGTGTCTGGGATATTTTTTTCTTAGATCTGGGTCAACCATACCCCGATATTTGATTAAAGTCCTAAAAATTCTTTGAAATTATATTTGAAAACTAGTATAGACTGATAAAGAAAACATAGATGTAGAAAGATGTATTATTAACACCTGTAAAAACAAATATAGAACTATAGAAGTATAGCATCGGTATGCAAATTCTAAATAGCTTTATCCGACTTTTAGATTGTGGGGATCAGAGCCCAGCACCTAGATCTGGACCAGGCTAACATAATTGAATTCAATAATAATAATAATAATAATAATAATAATAATTTGATGTAATAACTATGACAACCATATTCTTAGCTCGTTGCTCATATCGTGTACATCTTTGCACTAACTAAATTAAACAATAGGTGGATGCCTTAGGATTAGAAATAGGATTCATGGGCACGTTAAGTATTTCCCATTAAACAACTTCATGGTCTCGAAGAATAGCAATTGGGCAAGCTGAAGTTGCTTTTACTTGCCCACAATGATCTTTCAGCTGGATTCCAATGAAGGCTTGTCCTTTCCAGTATTTCTCTTTCTTGTTTATAATTATTGGTTATATTTTTACCAAAAATGACAAATGTTTTCATTTTTTCTTGCAGGAGAGAGTCACCAGTACTTACCTCTCAAACATCGATTGCAACCCAGGCATAGCTAGATTATATTTTTTTATTTTAGTTGGAGAATGATGTATTTGTCAATTTTTAACTCAATATCTACTCAATATCTTTTGACCCCTATTCTCTTTCCTTCTCTTGTAATATGCTTTTAATATATTTATGATCTATCTTTACCAATAGAAAAAAGTTTTCTGAAATGGATTTCTGTGAGGGAAAATTCTCGGGTTCAATGCACGTCAATAGCTGTTTGGCTGGTAGATCAATCAAAATGACATTCACCTGCAAATAAGACGAAAAAAAGGGGGGGGGGGGCGGGTGTGCACCTTGAAATAAGCTCCAATGGTAAAATCAGTAAACAAAGAAGAAGGTAAATAGTAAAATCACAGAGGCACTGGAACATTGAGAGCTAGAACACTAAGACGAAAGTTAAGGTATTGCCTCTGAAATAACACTGGCAAATATCTTTAATTCTCTTCGTATATTCCTTGATCGATCCTGATGCACTGGGTCTCTGAGGGTATTTATAGGTTTAGCTTGGGATGCCCATAGATGACTTGGATGACCATGTCATAAGCTTAATACTCATTACCAAATATGTCAGACATATCTGATGACGAACGCAACACACGTGAGAGCCTACAATCTCTAAGCCAGTTTCTAGGTCGACAATCCATTTGAGGTGACTAGCAATAAATATTAAGACAGTGCTTTCCATCTAATGTCAGAGACAAATGATCGCCTCCTAAGGATCGGGTCCTGAAAGTCGGTCTCATTGTTGACATAAAGCGCGAGCTCGTTGTTTTGATGACTACAAGTCCGTTGTCTAGAGGACAACGTTCCCGTTGTGAGGAGCACAACGAGTTTGTTGTCATACACACAACGAATACATATTCAAAAATTCATATAAGCTTGTATCCACCGTTTAACACCGAAAACATATTTTTTGTCACAACACAAAATTAAATTACGAATTTTATCCCTTACAATTAGCCCATTTATGATGTTTTGAACGCAGTTCAAAATATCATAAAACCTCTTAGCATTCCAAAAGAAAAATACCGTAATCCACGTTGATTGTACTCCGTTCTCCGTTCTCCATATTTTCGCCCTATTGTCAAGACTTCGTTGTGTATGCTCCGTTGTCTTTGATCTCTTACTTGCATTATACTCGAAGATATATCGCCGTAACCACTGTAGCACGTTTCTCCAATCAATCATGCCTCATTAATGAATGGCAGACTTGTCATCATTACTTTTACGGAACCCGAGACGATTCATTTGCTTCGACGGTTATTCTATCTTGCAAAAGACGATCTTGCCCTCCTTATTCATGACGTGTTCGGCCGGGATGAAGGCTAAGTGCGTCCTACAAGATAGTTAGTCTGATACATTATATTTAAATTTCATGGAAATAACCATCTTACCCCATCGTGTGCTCACGTGTACGGCTGAGATTTAAGGCTAACTCAGTCTTTTGTATTTTGGCCCCATCTGTATAAGATGCATGGACCTTTGTCTTCCTCATCTTGAGTCGTTTGCACTGCTACTCTGCCGGATTTTCATCTCTACAACGATTTGCAGCCTCTAACCTTCTCAAGGATCTTGCCACAACATTTACTGTGGTAAGATCTCCTTTATTGTTGCTCTGTTTCTGCTTTCACTGCTCTTCTTCTCTTTGTATCTTAGCATATTGGCACATTACTTTGGTTTTATACCTTTACACCTTCGTTTAATCCTTTATTTGTCATAGTCTTCTCACTATGTCGACTGAAATAGTTAGGATTGATAGCAATGAAGAAGGTACCCATACTGACAATACTCCTCAAAATATAGTTGCTACTGCTCTAGTACCCAAACCAGTAGATAGATATATTCTGGATTTCTACAGAACTCGATACGAAACTCCCCCATATGTCTATCTTCATCTGAATGAAGGAGACATCCACCTCGACTACTATTCTTCCGGTACCACTATATATGTTTCGCAGTTCAAAGCTGGACTACGATTTCCATTAGAACCTATTGTTGTTGAAGTCCTTGCTGCTCTACAAGTAGCCCCTGGACAGATGCATCCTAGGTTTTATAGATACATGTCTTTGATGACTAAATTCAACAGAGACGGATATAATATAGAACCTAGGCACATATTCCACTTCCATCATACGGTGAAATGCCGAAAATTTCCTAAAGATGGTGATAAGACCTTTGCCTGGAATCAACGAACCAAAATCCTAAACATCATTGTGCACCTCCCCAATATAGACAAAGATTGGAAATGAATGTTCTTCACAATTTCTGGTGCCTAGAGAAATGAGAGTGCTCGACCCATTCCCAACGAATTTTCTTCAGGTTGCTGTTACTGCTCTGCTTATTATTGCTTCACTTATATATATATATATCTGCTATAACTGAGAATAACATCTTTTGTGCACAGAAATCTCCAAGCTGCGCTTTACAAAACTTACTACTGTAGAGGAACAACGAATACGAAATATTCGTCAAGAGAAAATAGATGAATACTTTACCTGGAGGCCATTACCAACACCGGAATCTATGGTTGTTGCAGATTATATATCTCAACCTGATTTCACCATTGCTGCTGCTTCTGAACAGCTCGCAGGAAAAATGGCTGATCGTATGCCTCACTTGCACCGAACAACAGGAGCTCCCAGATTTACCCGTCTTTCCGATCTCACCACAATGGAGAGGCGGGCTAAAAAGAGAAAGAGGGATACTGCTCTAAAAAAAACTTAAGGAAAAATGAGCTCAACATGAAGCAGATCATGATAAAAGACTCCAAGCTCAACAAGGCATAAAGACGACTACCACAACGTCTGCTCAGCCTGAAATAGATAATGATGAGGAACTCTTCGGCTTCGACGATCTGTTGGAGGATGATCAACCTCTGGCCACTAGAATTCCAACCAATACTACTACACCTGCTCTTATGCTGACTCCTACCACTGCCATTACCACTATGAATCCCGACATTGCTTCATCATCTGCTCCTCCTCAAGACGAAAAAACAATGGACAGAAATGCTGAGAAATGGACTCCTGCCTTTCCATGAGGATACCCACACCTTACCGTTGCTCATACGACAATAGAACGTGATTACATAGCCACATCCATGCTATTCGCAATGAGGCTCCCGGACGATATTACTGTGACGAATAATATGCATTTCATGGGGAAATTTGGCGCTGCATCCCGAGTAGTTACTGCGGTAAGAACTCGAGTCTTATCTACTGTTGCTGCTAATCTGCAAAACTCTATGCTAACGATACTTCTTTGGCCCAGATGAATGATATGTTGGCTGGGCTATACGAAGACTATAATAATATCCGGCATACGTCCACAGGACTAAAAACACGAGTTACCGAGCTCGAGAAGAAAGGAACAGAAGAAGAAAAGAAATTGTAATATGAGCTGGAGAAAGCCCAATCAGCACTGAATATTGCCGAAGATAAACTTGCTCTGATGATAGCACAACGAGATGCAGCTCGGGAAGAGGCTCGTAATACTGAGGAAAGAGAGAAGAAAGCCCTAGAGCAAACAGAAAAAGCTATTTTTTAGAGTAGCGAGTTAGATGAGATTTTAAACACATTGCGCCGATGATTTGAAGCATTTGAAGCTGAAAAAGAGATCCTGGCAAAACAGCTCGAAGAAGTACAAACTACAAAAGAGAAAGAAATTGAAGCCGTGGAAGATGCTCTCACGGAGTCTCTCCGTATTCACTTTCAAACTCAGATGAACCAGTTGTTGGATGAAGAACATAGAGAAACTGAAGAAATCATAATGCGGCAGCTTCGAGAATAAGGAAGACTCAATGATTCCAACTCTGAATCCCCTGCTCAGGATAATACTCAGGATGGCGAGATAAAAGAAACCGAAGAACCTCCTTTCCCCACTAAGCCAATTCCAACTATACCTGCTCCCCCTACTGATCTTTTAACGATAGAAATTGTTAATATTGAAGATAATTCCATTGTATAACAATACTCGTTGTCTCCTCTAAATGATACTTTTGATACATAACCTTGTTCGTTATGCTACACTCATTAGAAACTTTCACAAAACATATAATAGATGTAACTCGTGAGAATGCACAGTATCCCAAGAAAGGATTTTATGAACATTATATACATTAAGCTTAAATCAATATTTACTCACCTTGATGATCTTTCTTTGTTGTCAATCGCTGGAATACGTAAAGCACTAAAATAGATATCAAAAGACACCGGAACATGCTTGGAGAAGACACTACGATGTGTTGCAGAGGCGTTCGATGTCTCTTATCATCATAGAAGCAAACTCATATACTTGTGGTTTTTGAAATTAAATTCACTCTCTTGGGTGTTGAAATTTAATTCACTTTTGTTAAGTTACTGAAATTGAATTCACTCTGATACGGCTCCAAAATTTACTTTTGACACGGCTCTAGAATTCCCTCTGATACGGCTCTGAATTTCTATTTTGTATAAAGGCACCGAAATTTATTGCAAACACTGGAATTCGTTGTAATATGACCGCTGAAGACATTGGATACCAGGAAGGAACAACTAAAGAGCGAGAACGAGTTTACACTAACGATACGCACCAATGGGTCTGACATCGAGACAACGAGGAGAAGACTGTATTAATATCAAGGATACATTTGCTCTTGTCTTTTCTCCTATCCTCACACTCATAATGTCTCGACAAATGATGATAGATTTTCCAAAATGCACATGTTTCACACAACATCAGACAAAACAAAAGGGATTCATTAGATAGTTCACATCAAAAGAGGACAAAGTACAACAGCCCTATTGTGGTACATGATGACGTTTGTGGTCGACGTTTGTGACCTCTATTCTGTTTCCCTCTCTTGTAATATGCTTTTAATATATTTATGATCTAGCTTTACCAATAAAAAAAAGTTTTCTGAAATGGATTTCAATTTTGTATTGCAAATGGGAACATTGAGTCTGTTTAATCTGCCCCGACTGCTAATTTCTGGCGTAGATGATCTCAGTGAGCTGCCATGATCTAGAATATTGCTTCTTTATTGATCTGTTGATCCTAATCTGCTTTTCTTTTGATTAATACTACATTGAAGTGAAGCATGTCTAAATCAAGCAGAAAATTCATATCAATATGGACGGTGGGGGAGACACTTTTCATGCCTCTTTAATATATGTGGGACAGACTGGGTGGTGGTTGGTACGTACTGCGGATCCATAACAAGAACTCCTGAGGCAAGATCACCTTGCCTTGAAGATCCTGTTTAGATGATCTTACACATTGACGAAAAATTATCGTGAATGGTACAGAAGATACTCTATAGCTAGATGATTCTGTCCATTTTATTGAGTACGTGATACTCTTAGCAGCCGGCACCAATGGCTTCTCTCACCAGAATCTTAATCTCTCGATGGTGGGTGGCAATAGCTTTAGCAATATCGTGCCGCCTCACTGAAACCGTAAGTTCATTCAAGTAGGATTTTAATTAAATTTAGGAGAAAGACCTTGTTTTTCTTGTGACTAGACATTTATTAGAATGCAGCATTGACAAATTTTATGACCACGATGGACCCATTACTTTAAAAAAAAAAAAAACGGGGGCTATGGCCCCCGAAGCACCAGGCCCCATAATTCTTTCCCGATACATGTACTTTAGCCCCCCAAGGAAGAATTCCTGGCTCCACCCCTGCCTATGTTAGTGGTTAGCATTAAGGCTGCACAAAGCCCGATCGGCCCATTAGTGCGGCTCGGCTTGGCTCGCCTCGGTTCGGCCCGAATTTTAGGCTCGAACGAGCTAAGCCAAGTTTTAAAAAAAGCCCGAAAACTCTATCGAGCTTGGGCCAACACCTGTGCGGCTCGGTCCGGCTCAATTGAGGTTCGGTTCGGCCTGAACTCAACTCGGCTCGAATATTATTAAAAAAACATTATTTATATATATCATTATTATATATATAAATAATATAAAATGTTATTATTTTAATAAAAAAGGGTTCAAGCCGAGCTCAAACCAAGCCAAGCCTGGTTCGAGCTTGAATCAATTCGGGCTAAGCCGAGCTTCGAGCCGCGAATTTGAATTCGGGCCAAGCCTCAGGCGGTACTTTCAAGCTCCATTTTGGGCTGAGCCGGGCTTCGGGCCTCGATCAAATCCATTCAAGTCAAGCCCGGCCCTAATACAACCCTAGTTAGCATTGATGATTAGAGTTCTTGCCACTCATTACACGGGGGAATGGATCCCGAGACCTCTGTAATGAGAGGGCCGCACCCCACCATTGACGCATGAGGAGGGGTGTACAAAAATAGAATTTGAGGTGCATACATTTGACATTACAATGAGCATTATTCGCATACCAGTCCAGCAATAAATTCCTCAATGTTTTTATCTGAGCCTCCACCTTCATCTACAGCCTCCTTGGCCATCTCCTTCCACTTTTTAACATTCCTTTTAATCACTTTCCCTTTCTCTCCCTCCATAACTTCCTTTATGCATAGCTCTATGTCTTCTCTTCTAACAATCCCCTTCTCATCAACCCTTACTCGGAGTCCCACTTCCCAAACGTCGACCACAAACTTCCCGTTAGTCGTTTGGTCTGTCCCCTGTGGCATTGCCACCATTGGCACTCCCAAGCTTAACGCTTCTAGCGTCGAGTTCCACCCGCAATGAGTCATGAAGCATCCTACTGCTTGGTGGGCTAATACCTCCAACTGGGGACAACAAGTCACTACCATGCCCTTCTCTGATGTCTCCTCCACAAATTTGCTAGGGAGCTTTTTCTCCTCTGATTCCCTCACTACCCACAAGAAGTAGCTGTTGCTCCTCTTCAAGCCCCATGCTACTTCCTCCATTTGCTCTTCTCCTAGTATTGTCGCCGTTCCAAATGACACATACACGACTGAACTAGTTTCATTTGTGTCCAGCCACTTCACGCAAGCATCGGCGTCCAGATGAAATATATCAATGCCGTAATCCGTGTTACCTTCCATGCGCTTGTCTAGGTACATAGATGGCACAGTTGGTCCAATCGTCTTAATTCGCCATTTCTTTGACATCCACTTCACTACCTAACGGAATTTAGCCACCAGATTAGTGATGTAAAAATGGCGGAACGGCCGGATTTGTATTTGGCATACGGCATTGATGATTAGCGATATAAGAATAAGGAAATATAATCCAATAGTAAATTAATTTTGCAAATAAAAACATCAAATTCATTATAAAATTGAACTTTGCTAGACCGAAAAGGGTCGAGACCGCATCAAGACCGCTCATGTAACGAGCGGATCTCAAAATTTTCATAAATCTGATTTTATTTTTTTGAGATCCACTCATCACATACCCGGTATCGGTATGGCCTTGGCCCTTTGCTGTCTCAATAGCATTTTCCTATAAAATTTCAATATTTAGAGGCATTGCAATTCCCACCCGACCTCCAACTTGTTAAAGCTGTTGAACAGGAGCCAATCGGCTTTCTCAAAGTCCGAAAATTGCCTAAAGAAAGTTGCGTACGGCCCTAAGGCACAATAAACGAAAGATGGCAAGTCATTGACCTCAAGTAACGGCAATCCAGGTATAGTTACCGTAGGCCCTTGTACAGGAGTACTCAACAGCCCTCTGCTGGCGTTGTAGTAGATTAGATCAACGGCGCAGGACTGAGTGAAGAATGAAGCTCCAACTGTGCCTAGCTTTTTGGCCACGTCTAGAGCCCATGGTATATGTGAGTCATATATGAGGCATTTGACAGGGCATCCATGGCTTTGTTTCTCGATGAGCTCTGCTAAAGTTCGGGAGCCAACAGCTTCAAAGCGCTCAAGATAGATGTTCATATCTCCTGCTTCTGCTATACCTCCTTCGTCGAAGCCATTGGAAATCGGGTCGACTATGAGTGAGCCGGGGTGGGATTTCATGGTCTTGGCGATGAAGGTGGTGGTAGCTAGTGTGACCTTAAGTCCCTTGGAGGCCAAGCGCTTGGAGAATTGGAAAAGTGGGTTCATGTGGCCTTGGGCAGGAAAAGGGAGAAGTAGAACATGTGTACTACAACACGCCCCTTCTTCTTTCTCCATGTTTCTATGAGAAGCTTTCTCTACTATATCCCTATATATCTCTATCTCCATGGTTTCTCAATGAGGCTGTCTGTATGAGAGTACTATACCCAATCACCCGCATTTACTCCAAAAGTTTCCACGGACTCAAAATACACCTTCTTTTCAACTATTTATTTTTATACACCCAACTCATTTTTCAGAACATACTTGCCCTTGTCCTCACATTCTCATTCTCATCAAAACAAAAGAGGGGTTTTCCGAAACCAACTACTTCTTCCTCATTTTGTTCCCACTCCTCACCTTAACCCTCATTTTGTTTACCACCTCGTCTTTGCTGGCTTGAACACACTCGTTTCGTATGTGGGTCCTTACATGATCAGCTACTTTGTGGACTACTTACTGGGGAATAAGACTTTCCCCACGAGGGTTATGTTCTGGTGGGGATATTTTTCACTGCCAAGCTGGTGAGATTTGCTCTAACAGCCATGGTGTACCAAAAGGGGCTCCAGCTCTCAAGTACTGCCAGGCAAAGCCACACCAACGGCGAGATTGTAAACTACATGGAAATTGATGTGCAGAGAGTACCAAGACATATTAATGTGCGAGATTGTAAACTCCTGGTATCTCCATGACATTTAGTTGCTTCCTCTACAAATCATTCTTGCTCTAGCAATTCTGTATAATTGCCTTGGTTGCAATACTTATTGCCACCATTATCTTCGTTGTGGTTACTATCCCTTAAGCAAAAAATGCAAGAAGAGTACCAAGACATATTAATGGCTGCAAATATGAAAGGATGAGGAATACCTCCGATTGTTTGAGGAACATGAGAATTCTCAAGTTGCAAGCTTGGGAGGACAGGAATCAAGTGAAGCTGGAAGATATGCGGAACATGGAATTCAAGTGGCTTCGAAAAGCCCTCTACCCTTAGTAGGCTTATATTACATTCTTCTCTGAATCTGCCCAAGGTTGAGGAAGAAGAAACGGGTTTCGTAAAACGCTTTCCTATTATGACAAAAATGAGGTAGGGGTTATTACGTCCTTAAGAAAAAGGGATTTATTTTCAGGCAGAGCTTTGCATTTACGGAGCTCCCGTTTTACACTGTCCAGGGAGCAAAAGTGCAATTATCAAGATGACTAGCTTTAGTTGGATTAATATCTTCATTCTTTTTGAAGGGAAGATGAACGAAGAATGTGGAATTGGTCCATAAGGGTTTAGGGTGTTTCCTGAGGAATTCGGAATGAGAATTTGCACAACAGTCATTTATGAGTTTGGTTTTGATGGGATCAAAAGGTTCGGATAAATGAAGGTTAGGAATTTGGGACCAGGTGAGGAAGTTTTGTTTATGGGAAAGTCCTTTGTCTGACCAACGTAAATTTCTGAATTTATGAAGGATATCGAAGCCAATCAAAAGATCTTTGCCAGGAAGGCTAGAACCAAGAAATTGGTGTTTAACGGTCAAGTTGGGAAAGAGTTTAACTAATATAGGTTTACTGATTTTATCAATAATGAAACGTTCACCATTGACAGCACGAAAAGCTTGTTCATGAGGTTTCCAATATTCTTTGGGGATAATATCAGGATTTAGGATGGATTGGGAAGCACCAGTGTCAAAGAAGGCTATGGCTGGAATAGGTCTGGAGTAATGATCTGTAAGGATCTGAACTTGGGCCATAGGAATAGGTTGAGTATAAGTGACTGGATATAGTGCTTGTACTGTATATACCTGAGGTATAGTAGTTGTAATTCCAATATTTGAAAACTGCTCACAAAGGAGCGTAGAACTGTGAACCGGAGGTTCAGCATCATCATCATCACTACTGGAATAACCAATAGCGACAATAGTTGCAGGTGAAAACTCATCATCAAGAGAAAATACTGATTCGATATCAGAGAAATCTGATTCGTCAGCTGCATAAGTAGCAATTTGCTGTAAGAGTTTCACACTTTTATCCCGGTTGGGACAATTTTTAGCAAAGTGACCAAACTTGTTGCAAAGATAACATCGGGAAGATGTTTTTCCTTTAACTTTTTTCTTTCGCAAGTATCGCCATTTGCGTTTCTTCTTAAAGCGAGGAATCTGTGGATTATCGTCGGGAGGACGAGTATGATGTCGTTTAGAAGATTTTTTGTGATGCTTATGAAACTTGGACTTGGACTTGGTGTGCTTTGAGAGACAAGTAAGACAAGAGCAATCACGTTTATCGCATTTGATAGAAAGATAACTTTTATCACAAGTAGACTTAATCTTGTTGCCAATAGACTCGAAATTTCGAAAGAAAGTAGTCTGATTACACAGGGTTTCTAAAGCTTGAAGAGTAAACTGAAAAATTTCACCAAGAGAAGCTTGTTGAAGTGTAATACGTTTAGTATTCATAATAGTAGTGGTGTTATCACCAAGAGGTTCTGGTAGAGAAGCAAGAAAAGCCTGTTTGAGATTAACATCGTCCATACCGTTAAGTATGTAGAATCGTTTGGACATTCGATCATAATGCTTTTCTAAATCAGAACGTTGATAAGAACAGCATTTCATTTTAAGAAATTCATCACGACATTTTTCAGTATGAAAGATAGCAGATCCGATAAATTCTTGATGAATGGAGGATAAGACAGCATCAAGTGTAGGAAGTTGACGAAACTGAATTTGTCTGTATTCACCAAGACTGTTATACCATTCACGAAGACGACCATTAAGGCGAGTGACTAGTTTTTCGATGACCATACTCACAGTAGTACCAGGAATATGGAATTCAGTATTGCACCAAGCAAATATTTCGAACAAACGTTCACGCCATTTGGATGGAGGAATGTCATCTATAGTGAAGAATTTTTTAACATCGGGATGAGGAAATCGAGGATTTGGTGGTATATCAGGTGGTTCAGGAGGTTCTTCGACATGAGGATCATCTAGATCGGGAGTATCCATCATGAAAGTGAGAGGGATAACCTGAGATTGATTAGATGAAGTAGTGTCATCATCTGTCGGAGATTCAGTGGTAGAATGACTTTCAGTGTCTGTAAGAGAGACTGGAAATAAGTCGGATTCGACTGGGTTGGTTAAGTTTTTTAGAAAGGATGCTATAGGATTAGGTTGATCTTTTTCTAAGAGAAGAGAAAGAGGTGGTTCAGAAGAAGAAGCACCTATAACAGGGTCGTTTGGAACATAAGGTGGAGTAGGTGTGTAACGTGTTTGGCTTAACGACTGGGAGACGATAGGATGTAAAGACTGGTTTGCTACAGGCGTTACCATGGTTGCTAAGGGAGTTACAGTAGAGGATAGAGGTAAAGACCTAGTGGGAACTGGAGGTAATGGTAATATAGTAGGTGATGTAGAGGCTGTAGAAATCCAGGGGTCTGATCTAAAAGGATTATTGACTGTATCGAAGACCAAAGGTTGCATATTCATATGACTAGGGGGTGTGTACCTAGGTGGTGGTTGATAGGTAAGACCTGGAGGTAAACTAGATGCAAACGTTGGTGGAGGAGGTGTACTAAGATGCGGATAGTAACCACGTTCATGATCAGCCTGTCGAGAAAGTTCGAGAGATCTGAGTTGAGATTCGAGATGAGTCAATTGAGAAATCTTGGGATTCATCAATTGCCATTGATAATTCAAATCTTTGATTGTAGAAGTGATTTGATATATTTCAGATCTTAAGAGAGAAATCTGACCGTGACAGTGTTGAATTAAAATATCAGTATTACTGAAATACTGAGAGATGGAGGAGGTTAAAGTCTTTTGGTTTTCAAGGAGGGAATGGAGTGTGATATTCTGATGGCGAGAGTTTTCTGCTTGCCAATTCAGAGAAGCTTCAGCAGCAGTAATCGTTTTTCCATGTGTAGGTTTGATTTTCCATGTATGTTGTTCATTGGATTGAGGATAGGAAAAATCAGCCAAAGGTGGAAAGTCTTGAGGATAGGGAGCTGAAGAGGGTTGAAACATATTAATTTCTGGAAGTTGAATATTACGATCCATACCAGTACTTGAAGTGGGTAACTTACATTGTAACATAAGGTCTTTGGAGGTTGAACTAGGAAGTAGCTTAAGAACCTTTTGGTAGTAAGGTGACAGAGGAGGTGAAGCTGATTTGGAAGGAAGATCGGGTGGTTTGTGTGGTAAATCCGGTGGTTTACTTGGTAAATCCGGTGGTTTACTGGATCTAGAGTAAAGAACATAATAGTCAAATTTACCAGAAGGATGGCCAAGAAGACCAACGTCGGGATCTCCAGCTTCATAACGTTCTTGAAGAAGTTGCTGAGATGTTTTTTTCCTAATTCCAGGTTTAATGGGAATGATATCATAATCATCGTCAGAATCATATGATAAACAATCGTCACACTTACAGATATCACATGGGATATGAAAATTGTTAGGTCGCTCGGGAGTAAGCAACATTTGTGTAGAAGTATTCGGGAGAGCAGTTGTGAAAACCGATGGGGTTTCATGTGCTATCGCGGGTAAAGGAGTAGTGAAGACTGATGTAGTTTCACTTGTGGTTGTGGGTAGGAACTGTGTTTCCACAGTACCATCGGAGTGTCGGATGAAGATAGGTCTGTCTGATTGAACTGGTTTGTGTTCATTATGAATAGATTCATAATGTGTAATCCATTTAAGAGGGAATAGAGAGGTTAATTCAGACGGACTAAGTTGGCGAGGGACATAGGTACATTGCGGAACTTTGCCGGCGTCAACTTTGATCATAAGAGCATCATCAGTTTTAGCAAAGTCTGGAACCATCATATCAAAGGCATGATTTTGAAGTCTATAAGCCATTTGATAATGAAGAGTTGCTGCAAATGTTGTTGATATTAAAGGAGCACCATCTATTTGGATTTGAACCTTAAGAGCGTCGACAACATGGGGATCTTTTAGAGACATATTAAAATTGGGAAAGAGGGTAATGAATACCGTGCCAGCATTGAGTGTAGTTTGAACTGTACCGATAGTGGCATGTTGATATTCTTTAAACCTTGAGTCTAAAAGAGCTATCCTGGAGACAACAGGAAGACCTTTTCTTCCATGAAAGGTTAAGGCTAATTTAATAGCACCAAAGTGAAGATGAGTGTATCCTTCGTGAATCCAAGGGATAATAAGTTCTCTAGGTAAAGAGAGGGTGTAGAAGGATTCTTGATCCGATGCAGGGATTTGGAAGTGATCAAATTTAGAAGCTTGAACATATTCCTTAATAGACTTAGGAGTATTTAGACCAACTAATTTTTTTATGGATTTTGTGACTCTATTTTCTGACACACGACCATAAATACTATAAGGATTTACAACAGGGTAAGATGTAGGAGGGACTCGAACATCGTCGGGTTGATATTCTATTTCATATAAGTAATCTAATCTAGAAGCATTTGAAGTGCGGAAAGAAGGAGAATTAGATAAACTAGAAGTAGATGAAGTTGAAAGACGTGCAGATTCCATGAATTTTAAAGAGTCTATCCCCTTAGCTATTAACCAATGAGTAGCAGTTTAACTAGTGAGCAAAGCTGGTGTTGGCAAGTATTTCCAAAGTAGTTAATTGAAAGATTTTGACAAACGTAGGCAGTGAAACCCATGATCATACACCGCATGCCCTTGACCACAAAACGGCACTCTCCTGGCCTCGGAGGGTCTAGGCGTTCCCCAGTGCGTACTGATCACGTTTCCCACGGACATGTTTATACTTATCTCATAAGCTATGAGATGGTCCGTACTTAATGTTAAGTTAAGTTTCTAGTGTTCTGCCGGATAGTCAGCCTCCCGTTTTCTGATGTGAGAGATCCACGCGAAGTGGCAGTCACAGAGCATACTGGTCAGGGGGACTATGCTTCATACTAATCTGAGAAATTAAAGTAACGTACTCAGTAGAGAAATAATAGCCAACAAAGATCCATGCTCAGTAAGTTAAAAAGCCATCAGAGGTAATAGATCCAGGGATAGGATCTGTATTTAAGCGATCATGTTCTGCGAACAAGGAGCCAAGTTAGGCTCTGATACCATTATGATATCATTCCCATTAAACCTGGAATTAGGAAGAAAACATCTCAGCAACTTCTTCAAGAACGATATGAAGCTGGAGATCCCGACGTTGGTCTTCTTGGCCATCCTTCTGGTAAATTTGACTATTATGTTCTTTACTCTAGATCCAGTAAACCACCAGATTTACCAAGTAAACCACCGGATTTACCACACAAACCACCCGATCTTCCTTCCAAATCAGCTTCACCTCCTCTGTCACCTTACTACCAAAAGGTTCTTAAGCTACTTCCTAGATCAACCTCCAAAGACCTTATGTTACAATGTAAGTTACCCACTTCTGGTACCGGTATGGATTGTAATATTCAACTTCCTGAAATTAATATGTTTCAACCCTCTTCAGCTCCCTATCCTCAAGACTTTCCACCTTTGGCTGATTTTTCCTATCCTCAATCCAATGAACAACATACATGGAAAATCAAACCTACACATGGAAAAACGATTACAGCTGCTGAAGCTTCTCTGAATTGGCAAGCAGAAAACTCTCGCCATCAGAATATCACACTCCATTCCCTCCTTGAAAACCAAAAGACTTTAACCTCCTCCATCTCTCAGTATTTCAGTAATACTGATATTTTAATTCAACACTGTCACGGTCAGATTTCTCTCTTAAGATCTGAAATATATCAAATCACTTCTACAATCAAAGATTTGAATTATCAATGGCAATTGATGAATCCCAAGATTTCTCAATTGACTCATCTCGAATCTCAACTCAGATCTCTAGAACTCTCTCGACAGGCTGATCATGAACGTGGTTACTATCCGCATCTTAGTACACCTCCTCCACCAACGTTTGCATCTAGTTTACCTCCAGGTCTTACCTATCAACCACCACCTAGGTATACACCTCCTAGTCATATGAATATGCAACCATTGGTCTTCGATACAGTCAATAATCCTTTTAGATCAGACCCCTGGATTTCTACAGCCTCTACATCACCTACTATATTACCATTACCTCCAGTTCCCACTAGGTCTTTACCTCTATCCTCTACTGTAACTCCCTTAGCAACCATGGTAACGCCTGTAGCAAACCAGTCTTTACATCCTATAGTCTCCCAGTCGTTAAGCCAAACACGTTACACACCTACTCCACCTTATGTTCCTAACGACCCTGTTATAGGTGCTTCTTCTTCTGAACCACCTCTTTCTCTTCTCTTAGAAAAGGATCAACCTAATCCTATAACATCCTTTCTAAAAAACTTAACCAACCCAGTCGAAACCGAATTATTTCCAGTCTCTCTTACAGACACTGAAAGTCATTCTACCACTGAATCTCCGACAGATGATGACACTACTTCATCTGATCAATCTCAGGTTGTCCCTCTCACCTTCATGATGGATACTCCCGATCTAGATGATCCTCATGTAGAAGAACCTCCTGAACCACCTGATATACCACCAAATCTTCGGTTTCCTCATCCCGATGTTAAAAAATTCTTCACTATAGATGACATTCCTCCATCCAAATGGCGTGAACGTTTGTTCGAAATATTTGCTTGGTGCAATACTGAATTCCATATTCCTGGTACTACTGTGAGTATGGTCATCGAAAAACTAGTCACTCGTCTTAACGGTCGTCTTCGTGAATGGTATAACAGTCTTGGTGAATACAGACAAATTCAGTTTCGTCAACTTCCTACACTTGATGCTGTCTTATCCTCCATTCATCAAGAATTTATCGGATCTGCTATCTTTCATACTGAAAAATGTCGTGATGAATTTCTTAAAATGAAATGCTGTTCTTATCAACGTTCTGATTTAGAAAAGCATTATGATCGAATGTCCAAACGATTCTACATACTTAACGGTATGGACGATGTTAATCTCAAACAGGCTTTTCTTGCTTCTCTACCTGAACCTCTTGGTGATAACACCACTACTATTATGAATACTAAACGTATTACACTTCAACAAGCTTCTCTTGGTGAAATTTTTCAGTTTACTCTTCAAGCTTTAGAAACCCTGTGTAATCAGACTACTTTCTTTAGAAATTTCGAGTCTATTGGCAACAAGATTAAGTCTACCTGTGATAAAGGTTATCTTTCTATCAAATGCGATAAACGTGATTGCTCTTGTCTTACTTGTCTCTCAAAGCACACCAAGTCCAAGTCCAAGTTTCTTAAGCATCACAAAAAATCTTCTAAACGACATCATACTCGTCCTCCCGACGATAATCCACAGATTCCTCGCTTTAAGAAGAAACGCAAATGGCGATACTTGCGAAAGAAAAAAGTTAAAGGCAAAACATCTTCCCGATGTTATCTTTGCAACAAGTTTGGTCACTTTGCAAAAAATTGTCCCAACCGGGATAAAAGTGTGAAACTCTTACAGCAAATTGCTACATATGCAGCTGACGAATCAGATTTCTCTGATATCGAATCAGTCTTTTCTCTTGATGATGAGTTTTCACCTGCAACTATTGTCGCTATTGGTTATTCCAGTAGTGATGATGATGATGAACCTCCGGTTCACAGTTCTACGCTCCTTTGTGAGCAGTTTTCAAATATTGGAATTACAACTACTATACCTCAGGTATATACAGTACAAGCACTATATCCAGTCACTTCTACTCAACCTATTCCTATGGCCCAAGTTCAGATCCTTACAGATCATTACTCCAGACCTATTCCAGCCATAGCCTTCTTTGACACTGGTGCTTCCCAATCCATCCTAAATCCTGATATTATCCCCAAAGAATATTGGAAACCTCATGAACAAGCTTTTCGTGCTGTCAATGGTGAACGTTTCATTATTGATAAAATCAGTAAACCTATATTAGTTAAACTCTTTCCCAACTTGACCGTTAAACACCAATTTCTTGGTTCTAGCCTTCCTGGCAAAGATCTTTTGATTGGCTTCGATATCCTTCATAAATTCAGAAATTTACGTTGGTCAGACAAAGGACTTTCCCATAAACAAAACTTCCTCACCTGGTCCCAAATTCCTAACCTTCATTTATCCGAACCTTTTGATCCCATCAAAACCAAACTCATAAATGACTGTTGTGCAAATTCTCATTCCGAATTCCTCAGGAAACACCCTAAACCCTTATGGACCAATTCGACATTCTTCGTTCATCTCCCCTTCAAAAAGAATGAAGATATTAATCCAACTAAAGCTAGTCATCGTGGTATGAATCCAGAACATCTTGCCCTTGCTACCCAAGAATTATTTCAACTCCAAACCGAGGGGCTCATTGAAATCACTTCTTCTCCATGGGCTTGTGAAGCTTTTTATGTCAATAATCGTGCTGAACAAAAACGCAACAAACTTCGTCTTGTTATCAATTATCAACCTTTAAATTGCTTCCTTGCTGATGATAAATTTCCCCTTCCTATGAAGCATAGTCTTTTTCAGCATCTTTCCAATGCCCGTATCTTCTCTAAATTTGATTTAAAAGCTGGATTTTGGCAACTTGGTATTCATCCTGATGATCGACCCAAAACTGCCTTTTGCATTCCTGATAAACATTACCAATGGACAGTTATGCCTTTTGGCCTTAAAAATGCTCCTAGTTGTTTTCAAAAGGCTATGATTACCATTTTCCAACCCATTTTAGCCAATGCTCTCATCTACATTGATGATATCCTTCTCTTTTCTGCGGACACTTCTTCTCATACTACTCTTCTTCACCAATTCTATGACATTCTACTACAATATGGTATTATGCTCTCTGAGAAGAAGATGCTTCTTGGACAAACCTCTATTGAGTTCCTTGGCACTACTATTACTAATGGCAAATATGTTCTTCAGCCTCATATTGGCCAATCTCTTTTGGAATTTCCTGATGTCCTTCCCAATGTCAAAACTATCCAACAGTTTCTTGGATTAGCCAATTATATGGCCGATTACATTTCTCATATTTCTCATCAACGGTCTCTTCTATCTGAATTATTAAGAAAGAATCCTCCTCCTTGGTCTTCCAGACATACTACTGCCGTTCAAATCCTTAAGAAGAAAGCCCAATCTCTTCCTCTTCTTCAAATTCCTAGCACTGGTAATCGCATCCTTCAAACTGATGCCAGTGATGAATTTTGGGGTGCTGCTCTTTTTGAAGATCTCAATGGTCATCGCTCTTTATGTGGTTATAAAAGTGGTTCTTTCAAATCTTCAGAATTACATTATCATTCTACCTTCAAAGAAATCCTAGCAGTTAAACATGGCATTGAGAAATTCCAGTTCCATCTTCTTGGTCATCATTTTCTTATCGAAATGGATATGTCCTCTTTTCCTAAAATGCTATCATTCAAACAAAAAATGTTACCCAACCCTCAGTTACTTCGATGGGCAAATTGGTTTTCTCAGTGGAATTTTACTGTTAAACATATTAAAGGAAAGCATAATGTCCTTGCTGATTTTCTATCCCGACGATCTCCGGTTCTTACGGCACCTCTATGTGTTTATCCTTTGGCACCAATTACTCATCTTCCTCTTGATGTTCAAGATTCTATTATTCACTTCCTTCAAGCTAAACGTGGTACGCAGAATTACAAAGCTTTTCTTGAAGCTACTATCTTCCAACATGGAACAGTTTTCAGATGTCTTCCACATCCTGATTATCCTTTCTTGGCTCCTTATACTATTCGTAATTTCTATCACTTTCCAAAGGAGGCCCTTTGTTTTCTATGGTATCTTTTCGAGGTCTACACCATTGCGTTTATCTTTGATATTCCTCGACTCTTCGCCTACATCACTCAATGTCAGATTAATCAAGAAATGAGTCGCGAACATTTAAACTTAGCTTCTTGGTTACAATGGTTTTACCCCCTCTCTCAGTGGACAACATTACTTCAAACACATCACGCTCGATATGCTACTATAACTTTCCATCGCCCAACAGATTATATTCGTGCAAGTCCTGGCAGTTCTTTTCTTATTCATAATCCTATTGCCACAATTGAATCCTGGAATTGGTTCAATCTTGCAACCCATCACTCCGAACATCCTACTGAATGGAGTTATTTCTCTTGGATGATGTGTCGTGCTAATCATATCTCTCCTTCAGATATCCCAGCTCACATACGTAATTATCCTTTTGCGGATTCACAAGAACCTCTCTCGCAGCATTTGTTTCTCCTGTTGGATGACTTTTTTGAAAGAAATGGACCTCCAAGTTCTTCTGATGATTCTCCACCGTTCGTTGGATGGAACGAGTCTACTGATGACTCTGATGATGGACTTTACTATTAAAACTAGTAGATGGCTCACATAGGTTCAAAATATCTCTCAAAGTTATGGATAACTCTCATGTCACGCCTGCTACAGTAACGCTACAGTGACCGTTGCTACAGTGATGTGAACAGTGACATCTACAGTTGATGTGAATAGTGTGTGAACAGTAGACCCGTGAGTCTACAGTGTTGGTTTGTAATGTCTATAAATAAAGGCTTTGCTCTTTCATTTGGGGCATAACCGGGGTAATGTCCCGACCTCTCTTAGCTCTCTTGAGTACTTTAGCTAGTCTTCTTTGGTGTGTGCTTCTAGCCTAGTGAGGCTCCTGTTCATCTTCTTCTGTTAGTCTGTCAAGGCTTCGGCCTCAGTCCACTGTAAGTACTACTTCTATGTATTAAGGTTTCTTACTTGGCTTGTTTAGCTTGTTTATCTCTCAACTTTCTCATCTCCCCACATAATGGTATCAGAGCCTAACTTGGCTCCTTGTTCTCAGAACATGATCGCTTAAATACAGATCCTATCCCTGGATCCAATTGCCACCCCTACTTAAAGTCTCCAAATTAATAAAGTGTCCAGTTTTACAAGTTTCAACAAAAGAACATACAAAAGAATTATATATATATATATATATATATATATATTTATATTTATATATATATATATATATGCACTAGTAAAAGAGCATGTGCCTTGCACAAATAATTAATTAATCATGAGGAGGGCTAGCCCTACTCTTAAGTATTTTCTACTCTCAACCTCAACCAACCAAATGTCATAGAAATAATCTTTTAAATCACTTTTTACTGTTAATTACACACTTTTTAAAAATGTGGGACACTAATTAGTTGGCTGAAGTTGAGAGTAGAAAAAGCCAGAGAGTAAGGCTAGCACTCCTCTTTAATCATTAATGAAAAACATGACTTTAAAAAAAAAATCTAATTTTTAATATATTTACATCGTTACTCTTTTATATTAAATAAAATTTTAATGTATTATTATATTCTTATATAAATATATCTTAGTAATTAAATTTAAAATTTCTTATATTAATTTAAAGTTAATATTAGGAAAGAGTTACTAATAGTTAGATTATTTACGGTCATACTTATAAATGTATTAAAAGCAAGAAATCGTGTGTAATAATTTTCAACTAATGAAAAATACTAATGTTATAAATAAATATTATGCATTATTATTATTATTATTATCTTCTATATTGATGCTTTTGACTTTAAAATATAAAATTTTATCTCGGATATACTCCGACGACAAACTACATATTTGGTAACGCCTAAAGAAAAACAAAACATATAAAATTATTATTATTATTATTTTTGATTCATCTCTAGGTGTTCATGTAATCTTACACTACTTTGGGGAGACAAATTGGGTCACCTAAAGAGTTGAAAGAATTTGAAGATGGTAGTATCCTCCAACAATACAGATAGATGTCATAAAATAAGTACAAGTCAATAAGATAAAGAAATTAAAAGTTACTATAGGTGGTGGCATCGATCGTGGCAGGGGTGAGAGATGCATGGCTAATGACTATGCAAGTCCGAAAATATTCCCTAAGAACATAAATCAACTCACCAAATGGGCGAGTTGATTTATGTTCTTCCTCATTGGTTTTGGATTTGATAGACAGGGTTGGAGCCAGGATTTTTTGGTAGGGGGCACACAATGCATGTTAGTGAATTTGTAGGGAATAAGTAGACCAGTTCAAACTATTTTTGGTCTAGGGATTGGGATCTATGTAGTAATTGATACTTGCAGAGAAGGGATATATGTTCTGAACCAGTCTCGGATGGGTCATGTATTGGTGATCTCTTCAACAACATCAGCTAATTCTATTAGAAACCTCAAAGGATGAATTATGGGTCAATGCCAAACCCCACCCCTCCTCATGTAGAGATGATTTCGTAAGGGAGAGTGGTATGCATGCACCTGTGATCGAGAAAGCAATAATCAAGCACCCAGCACGCTTG